>PVJS01013608.1:0-41809 GCA_004027185.1 Glis glis | reverse complement strand
CCCGCCAGGCCCGGGAGGAGGCGGAGCCAGCCGGGCGGCCCGCGGGCGGAAGGGGCCTGAGGCGGGGCGGGGCGGGGCGGGGCGAGGCGGAAGGGGCGAGGCGGAAGGGGCCTGAGGCGGGGAGGGCGGGGCGGGGCGGGGCGAGGCCCCCGGCTGAGGCCCGGGCTGCCCGCGGCGTGCCGGACGCCGGTGTCCACATGTACCACCTTCTCCTTCAGTCCCCGTGCCCATGACACTGGGTATCTGGAGATGCCCGTGTTCGGACTCTCTTTCCTGTCGCCTCGTCGCCTGAGTCGTTCGCTTGGAGAGAAAAGATGAAACTCCAAAGTCAGGCAGATCCGAGGCACCAGCAGAGGAAATAAGCCGCAGCGGTGGGGTCCTTTGCTCGCGCCGAAATTCAAAGGCATAAATAGTTCCGGCGCGGGCGATGGTAGAGGGGTGAGTGCAGTCGCCTCTAAGTTAGGGTTTACCAGGTGGCGCCCACAGCCCGGTCCGATCGGTTCCCTCTAGGCCTCCGTGACCGGGAGGAGCTGCGGGGGCGCCTGGAGCACTGGCAGCCCGAGCGGCGCCGAGGCAGGTGCGTACGCGCGGCGGGTCCGGCCGGGCCTGGTGTCCTGGCGGGAGGACGGAGGAGGCCGAGTAGCCAGGAGGATGCTCCGGTGAATAATTAGGGGAAACACTGCTTCCTGTCCAGACTTGGAGTGGGTCACGGAGGTGTCGGAAGCAAGCCCCGGGCAGGCGGTGGAGGAGTCCTAGTGAAAGCAAGAGTGTGCAGAATATGAAATCCACCTATTATCTTTAATAAATACTTGTTGATTTCGCCGCCGGACAGAGTCAGTCACTATTCGGGGATACAACGATGGGCTTAGGCGGAGATAATACAGGATCTTATGTTAGGTTGGGCTGGATAGGGTTACTCTTTTAGTGTCTACTTTGAGTGCCATGATGGAAAAAAAGAAACCCGAGAGAGGATGGATAGAGGTGCTCTTTTAGTTAGGGTAGGACCCCACCCAATAAAGTGAGATTGCAGTAAAGAGAGTGAGCCAGCCATTCCAGAATCAGAGGAGCACATTGTGGATAAAGACAATGGGATGTGAAGTAATTTGTGGCTTTTTTAAAAATATGATAAACGTGGAGGGCAAGCCTGGAAAAGTAAGTAGAAGTGATAGAGGTAGGATTTCCAGGTTGAATGGTTTAACTTCCAAGTAGTGGCTAACATGTTTTTAGGTAGGAGGAGATATCTTTATGTCAGAGATTGTACTTTTAGCAAGTAGCTGTTTTATTTCTGTTACCTTGTCTTACTTGTTTTAGTCTCTCACACTCACTATAATTCCAGGTTTACCTTCCACTTACATGGTGAAATTCCACTTACTTCTGTTTTCTCCGAACCTGGCATGTGGTTTGTTTGATGCCTAGCAGAGGTTTACTGGTCCAAGAGAGTATTGAAAATGCATATTAAGTCAATTGTTCTCGAGGGATTCAAGTCCTATGCTCAGAGGACTGAAGTCAATGGTTTTGACCCTCTCTTCAATGCTATCACTGGTTTAAATGGTAGTGGAAAATCCAACATATTGGACTCCATCTGCTTTTTGCTGGGAATCTCCAACCTGTCTCAGGTAAAGTGTAAATTTTCTGATTTATGTGAATTTAAGTTTGGCAAGGGAATCCTGACTAAACTTAGGAGACTGTTGCCAATATTTTATTCATTTGCATTTTTTTTTGTATTTATGTGAGCTATACCTCAATTTGGCTCCTTCAAGAAAGTGTTATTATTCTGTCTGTTAGATGGGAAAATGGGAACTTAAAGGTGTTGCCCAAGGTTTACCTTTTTAAGATGTTTGGGAGTTCATAACCAAACTGAGGCATTGTGATTTTAAGGGTGTCTCATTCCATAGTCTATTCCTTCTCTTCTGTGTCATAGTGTCTTTTAAGGACATACTGATGGATTGGAGGACAAGTGTAATTCATAGGCACTGTCTTCCCTTAAGCCTTGCAAACTAACTTTTATTAAATACATAGAAAATAATTCAGTTAAAGGGTTCTACAGAGAAAGGCAGGCATTGCAGCTTGTTGCCTATCATCCTTGCTTTCCTTGCCAATGGTTGTTCATTACTTCCTGTCCTTGTCTATTTAATGAATACTACATGAGGGTTTGTCAAACAGCAAGAAACCTGTGCTACTGTATACAATATGAGGATTTGTAGTGAATCAAATTTTTTTCTTTCATTATAGGTTCGGGCTTCAAATTTACAAGATTTAGTTTATAAAAATGGGCAGGCTGGAATTACCAAGGCCTCAGTGTCAATCACCTTTGATAATTCTGACAAAAAGCAGAGTCCTTTAGGATTTGAAGTTCATGATGAAATCACAGTAACAAGGCAGGTGAGTGGTTATTGAATATTTGGACGCCCTAAGAACATTCATGTCTGATGGAGTATGGTTTTGCAAAAAGTGCTGGAGACAATGTTTATGAGCAGAATTGATGTATCAAATACTAGAGTCCTTAAGACTATCTTCCTTAAACAGTCATATGCTGCATAATGAGGAGTCAGTTGGTGATGAACCCCATATATGACAGTGATCCCATAAGATTATATCACCTAGTGATGATGACACCATCTTTGTTTGAGTACACTCTGATATTTGCATAGTGATGAAATTGCCTAATGATGCATTTCTCAAAGTGTGCCCAGTTGTTAAGTGGTGCATAACTATATTAAAATTTTGATCATGTAAATTCCACCTTAGACAAGAGGCTAGAAGGAGACCCGAAAAGTCCTCCATCCAGTGAGTGAACTCAGTCACAACATGAATCATGAACTATACTTGGATCTTCTCTGGGAGTACTTGAAAACCTCCAGTTACCTGATATCTTGCTGTCTTGTAAAATAACCAATTCCATTTTGGGAAAGATCTTATTAAAAAGTTATTCTTAAAAAAATTGGCGCGCCGGGCATGGTGGCACACGCTTGTAATCCCAGTACTTTGGGAGGTGGAGACCGGAGGATCTGGGTTCGCGGCCAGCCTCAGCTCTCTCTCTCTCTCTTTCTCCCTCTCTCTCTCTCTCTACTTAGTGAGGCCCTCCGCAACTTCGTGAGACCCGGTTTCAAAATAAAGTATAAAAAAATAGGGCCGGGGGCATAGCGCGGAGGTAGAACGCCCTTGCGTTCAATCCCCGGTACCACACACACACAAAAAAAAATCGGCAAAAATCTACTGTCCTAAAGGTTTACATTACATTAATCCTGGTTCTCTTAAGAGCACTAACTCTTGTGTATTTCAGTCTTTAAGCAGTATGCAAGTCTAAATGTTTTCTAAAGGAATCTCACCAGGTCTTTCACTTGATGTTTGTCTCTAGTTCCTTTACATTCCTCATCCCACCAAGTATATGCCAATTGCCCCCTTTCAATTTATATCTCTGTTTATATTTTTTTAGTGCATGACAGGCACCTCAAATTGAGTATGCCAGAATTGGTCTAATGAAAACAAAATTAGTCAGAATTAACTCTTTTTGTATTTTATAACTCTACTTCTGTTTATCCAAGTTTGATATTGCCGTGTTCATAATACATTGTGGATTCATAACAGATTTACCTGAAACCACTATACATTTTTTTTAATGTGTGTTATTAGCCATGTTATTGCCATTTCTGGCAATATGCAGGTTTTTGTAACCGGTAATGACCTTATATTTATGTTTTAAATTTTTTTTCTTACAGTCAGACAATGTGCTTACCTTAATCAAAGTTTTGTTTTTTATAGTTCTGTGTATTCCCACTAATTCTCCATCTTACAAATTTTCTCTTCTATTTTAATGAAAGCTTCTGATTAGAAAAAATATTTTCTGGATTGGTACAATCCTATTTTATGTCATTAGGCATTTATCAAATAATCACCCTTTAAGAATTGTCCCTAAGTCTATTACTAATCTACCTAATTGTTCCTGTCCTCATTCAGGTCATAAGCCTGTATCTTAACCAAAATTTTGTCCTAAAATCCTTGTCAAATTACATATGAGCATACTAATGTTTGTTGTTCAGTATGTTAGTATGTGAACTACCAATCTAATCCTGTCAGAACAAGATAGGAACTAACATTCAGTATTTATTAATTGCTTAATGTGTACTGGATACTCATGAATGCACTGGAATATACTTAAAGAAAGAAATATAAGAAACTGATGTTGTCTGTCAGGGCCTCAAAATCTCTAGTGGGTGAGACAGTCATACCCAATAAATGACAATTTAAGTGCTATAATAGAGTAAAAATAGCTAGTTTCTGGCATGCCTTGCTCTTAATGAACCCATGCTGAAGCTCCATTACTCTTTTTCAGTGATCAAAAGTTATATCTTTATTAATCTCTTTTAGAATTTTTTCAAGAATTGATACCAAACTGTTTGTCTTTAGCGTTTACAAGAATCTGACTTCTGTTCCAATTGAAAAGTGGAGGAAGAGGAGTTAACTAACCTCTGAGTGTGGAAAAGTTTCAGAAAGAAGGAGACCAGGAAAGTAAAATAGGTTTTACACATACTCGAAAACATAAAACTGGAAGTGACCTTAGAGACCTAGTCCCTCGCAGGGGAGGTTAGAAATCTTATGCATGATTGCATGCCTAGTTAGCAGAATCTAGTGGTCCTGACTCAGATTAGTAATCTTTGACTGTGACATATTTCTTTCACTATTCATGATTGGTTTTGTTTACTATTAGTTGGACAGAACATCTAAATGTGAAATAATGCACTTTGTAATTTGTCATTTTTAACACAAGATGTATGCATATATTCTTCTTTAACTGCTTTTAGGTGGTTATTGGTGGCAGAAATAAATATTTAATTAATGGAGTAAACGCAAATAACACCAGAGTACAGGATCTCTTCTGTTCTGTTGGCCTGAATGTTAACAACCCTCACTTTCTCATCATGCAGGTATTTTGTTTTATGGTTTTTATGTCTTTCTTAATGGTCTTAACACCTTTTGTTTTTAAGTCATTACAATAAGAGGAACATTTTCCTTTTTAGATTTTTCTTAATTATTTTGTTTTTATTTACATGTTTAAGTTTTTATTTACTATTATGCTCTGTTTGGGCACCTTTTTAAGAAATATGGTTTAATGACATTTTCTACCATGTCTTATACATTGGAATTTTGAAGAATGTCTAGAAGCAATTTTCCTTGACTTATTTTGTTAATTATAAGGAAATGCATGCTAACTATAAAAAGAACTGTAATAATATATTCTTTTAAATTATTGGAGCTGGCTTTGATGGCACAGGTCTGTAATCCCAGTATTTGGGAGGCTGAATCAGGAGGATTGCAGGTTCACGGATAGCCCCAACAAATAGTGAGACTCTCATCAACCTAGTGAGACCCTATTTCAAAATAAAAATAAAAAATAAGGGTGGTGGTATAGCTCGGAGGTAAAATGTTCCTGGGTTCAATCCCCAGTACCACACACACAAAAAACAATCGGGTTAAAATATTTTAATATTTAAATTAAACACCTCTTCTTTAGAGACTTAGGCAAATGAAAAGTAAAGGCTGATATTATCTTGTACTTACCTTATTTCACTTGATTACCTAGCTGTCCTTTAAGGGAGTCATGGCAGGGTCAATGGAAGGATCCTGATGGGACCGTGTGTTTATTCATTTATGTCGCTATAACAGCACCACAGTGGATAATTTATAAACAATAGAAATTTATTTGCTCATGGTTCTGGAGGTTGGGAAGTCCAAGAGTGTGGCACAGGTATCTAGGGAGGGTTGTGGCATCCTGTGGTTGAATGGCAGAAGAGTGTGAGAGCACCAGGGTGCAAACTCACTTTTATAACAGGCCCACTACCTTAATAACTACCCATTCCCAACATCATCAGTCTCTCCACGAGAACAGAGCCCTCGTGACCTAATTAATCACTTCTTATTAGGTCCCATCTCCCAATACTGTTGCATTGAAATTAAGTTTCCAACGTGTAAACTTTGGGGAACACTTTCAAACTATAGCAGACCAAAATAAACATTTTCACTACAGCCCAGTCTCAAAGCTGAACATTTACTTCAAGGAAATCTATATTCTAACTGCTGTGTCTGATACCTGGGAGTGTAGGTTGTTGTTTTGTTTGCTTTGGTAGTGAATTAATATAATGAATTGCTGGCATTGAAATAAAATGTTCTGTTTGAGGCCAAGAAGTATGTCATCTCTTTTGTGAAATTATCTTAGAGGGTTTTCAGAAAAGAAATCAAGAAATGTTCACTAATTATGCTAAAATTTATATATATACCTGTTTTAGAATTGGATGCTTATATATTTTTTAATTAACTCTCAGAAATATAGTCTGGATTAACAGTGTTTCAACTAGTAAATTATTTCATTTGTATCTTTAATAATTTAAGTTGTATCACTGGTGAGAAAAGTGAATACCAAATTCTAGAGTTCTAAAATTGCAAAGTACTTTTGGTCTCAAGTCTAACAAAAGTAACATTTTTTAATGTATGTAAAAGAAATACCTTCCCAAGGGTGGGTTTGTTAAGATGCAGCATCTTCCCTGCAGATAAACATTGACTTTAGGTTACATGTTCTATAATTTGTATCATTATAGTAAGTTTGCCGGTTCATTTTCAGGGAAGAATTACAAAAGTATTGAATATGAAACCTCCAGAGGTAAGAGTATTACTTATGGACAATAAAATTACTAATTATAGATACTGTTATAATCTTTCTTTGGGGGCATGCATTGTAATCATACATCATGATGAAATTCAGAGTGATAGAGACACACATACACATAGCACTGGGGGGGGGGCCGGCTCCCACCCCATCCCCTCACCCTCCCTGTGCATGACATTTAGGTTGGCAGGTTGGCGTTGATAAATTTGTGTATGTACATCATATCCATTGAAGTGTTTCCTTCATCAATTTCCCTCTCCCCATCCCTCTCTCCTTTAGGCCCCCTCCATCACTCCACTAGGGTTTCTTATCCTTTGTCTAGAGTCCCTCCTGTGTCCCAATCTCTCCCTAGCTTCCACATATGAGGATATGAGGGAAAATATCCAACCTTTCACTTTTTGTGACTAATCTCACTTAGCATAATATTCTCCAGTACCATACATTTCCCTACAAATGACTTAAGAACAAATGTTCTTCTTTATGGCTGAGTAGAGAATTCCATTGTGTGTTTATCCCATAATTTTGTAATCCATTCGTCTGTTTATGGACACCTAGCCTGGTTCCGTGGTTTGGCTAATGAAAGACCCAGATTAGCGAAAACAGTTCTCAGCAATAAGAACCATGTAGGAAGCATCATAATACCTAACTTCAAACTACACTACAGAGCCATAGTAATAAAAACAGCATGGTATTGGCACAAAAACAGATACATAGACCAATGGAACAGAATAGAAGATTCAGAAAAAAATCCACACACTTATAGCTAATTGATGTTTTAATCTTCTAGGCAAACAGTTTTTAAAAATAAGTTCTTGCATTAAAATTCTTGGAAGGTAAAGAAGGTAGTTTGTTTAATATTTAACACTGTGCCCAATTTTAAAAGCGATGTTGATGCATAAAGCAGCCTCTTAACTGGCGTTAAGGATTAATCCCTATAGAAAAGCCCAACAGGAAAAAGATTTGTGTGAAATCAATACATTCATATTGGAAACACCTTGAAAAGTCGTGGTATGAAGGAGTGAATATTTTGTATATGAACAAGGGCTCTTTAGTATTTTTTTTCTATTGAGAAGAGTTAAGACTGATAATTAATCATACTAGTCCATTTGAATATAGGTCATACTTATTTTCGTTAGATAGCATCTTGGGGGGAAATTGCTAATTTGAAACCTGTCAAATACATAGACATCATAGTGGGTAGCAGAAAAGAAAAAGTCCTCATGAGACAGGGATTGATGGTGAATTGAAAACTTAAAAATGGAGTGCTGGCAAAATTGTGCCATATTATAAAATTAAGATTGATTCATATTTCTCTTTTGCAGACTGCTTTTCATATGTATTGTTTTGTTTAATTCTCAACATTGCTATGAGACCTTATCAGTACTCTGGTTGGGAAAACTGAAGCACAGAGAAAATTAAGTTACTTGTCCAAGTTCTTAACACATGTGCCACAGTCGGAAGGCTAATGTTATGCCATGCTTCTGTGCCTTATTGGCACAGAGTGGCTGAAGTCTGACTTGAAAGAACTTTCAGTAGAAACTCTGAAAATGAGAGCTGAATGGGGCAGCCTTTTCTTTACTCTTTATATGTGTGTAATTGAAGGAAAAGGAAAGAAATTGTTGGCTTCAATTTTAGAAGAGAAAAATTAGCAATTTAGTGTAGCAAAAGGTTTGACTTTAGAATAGGAATGAGGGCAGGAATGTCTCTTGAATGTAAGGGTTATAGTTAATATGTGCATTTTTATGTTTATCTTTTATGGTCTTTTCGAGCTGCTATTTTCATAAAGTAATTAGTAAGTCAATCTATATAATTAATGTAAATTTCAGTAAGATAAGACACATTGTCTTGTATTTTTTAAGACATTAATACAATTGTCATTCCAGATTTTATCCATGATAGAAGAAGCGGCTGGAACCAGAATGTATGAATACAAAAAAATAGCTGCCCAGAAAACTATAGAAAAAAAGGAGGCAAAGCTGAAAGAAATTAAGACGGTAATTAAATTTATGTAAATTAGTTTTGGAGAAGAGAATTATTTTGCATTTAGGGTTTCTGCTATAAAGAAAGAAGCCAGGCATCTTGTAATCCCAGTACTTGGGAAACTGAGACAGGAGGATCGCAGGTTCGTGACCAGCCTCAGCTACTTGTGAGGGTTCTCTGCAACTTAGTGAGACCCTGTTTCAAAATAAAGAATAAAAAAAATCGGGCTGGGGGTAGAGCTCAGAAGTAGAATGTCCTTGGGTTCAATCCTCAGTACCACAACAAAAAAAGAGAGTTTTTTTTTTTTTTCTTGGTTCAGTTTTTCTGTAATATTTCATGCTATTTTTTTTAAAGTTTTTCTTACTGGTATTTAACATATGAAAATACTTATTTTCCAGATACTTGAAGAAGAGATTACACCAACCATTCAAAAGTTAAAAGAGGTATATACTCTATATGTGAGGACAACCGTTAAAATGTCTCTCAAAATGGGTGATGTATTTGAAATCAGGCAAATAGGGATGAAATGTATACAATTTCTTGGGGATTTTTCTCTACAATGAAGTAAGGAGTTAAAGTTGGTGCTTCATAACAGCTGTCTGCTTGCAGAGGAATATGTACTTCTTATCTGTTAAGTCATGATTTCACAGAATGATGTATATAACGTCAGAAAATGACATTATAGATTTTAGTGTTTTATTGAAAAGAAATAAATCTGATTTTCTTGGATAATTGGAATTGACTGGAACAACATTTCTTCAAGATATGGCACTCTTAGTAACTCATTGGTAAATTACTTCTAGGCTAATGGTAGCTATTGCTAGAATTACTGGTGTCAAGGCATTTTCTATTTGAAAGATACTGAAACAGAGAATTGGTTTTTCTCTAAATATTTGCAGCTCCTGACAATAGCACTTGATAATATTTCAAAGAAAGATTGCATTTATAAAGCCCATTGTTTTTAAAGATATCCATTTGGGAGTTGATTAAATGCTCATTAAAACTTAGTACTGTTCAAAGCTATATTCTTAGTCTATACAGTAGTATCTCTGTAGAAGATACTGGAGAAAATGAAAATTCATGATCTTGAAAGTACTCCCTTTATATAGATGATTAAGTAGAAAACAGATAAGGAGTTTAAAGTTGGTTTTAGACTGGTTTTGCCACATTCTTTCTAAATCTGTTTAACATGGATAGGTCATTTAACCACTCTGGATTTATTCATTCATCTGCATATTAGGGATTTTGTTACTTTGCTTCAGTGGTCTTTATGTGGATCAAGTTTAACTTTTATGTGAGCAAGTGCATGTAGTAGAGTCTGTAAGAATAATAGGTGGGCGTCATGGTAATACTACAGAATACATTTAGTGGTGTATCACTAGTGGATGTGCAGGTTGTCTTTATAGGCTCCTTATTACCACCAGTTCATAACCTTATGGCCACTCTTTCTTGTTAATTCCAGCTGCCTGATGATATATTAGAAAAATATGGTCACATGGGATTCATTAGAGATGGTATAATGCTATCTAAAAAGTTAGAGTTCTAATATCATTTAAACTTTTCTAAAATTTAAAATGCCATGGTCACTTAAAACAATATGTATCATATAATGGGAAATTTGAAACATGTTATTGTAGTTTGATGCTTTCCAAGTTTGTCTAAAATTGTGAATTTTGAGTTGTTCTTTATTGTGACTTCTCTTTCAGGAAAGATCTTCCTATTTGGAGTACCAAAAAGTAATGAGAGAAATAGAACATTTGAGTCGTTTATATATTGCTTATCAGTTTTTGTTGGCCGAAGATACCAAAGAACGCTCAGCTGAGGAATTAAAAGAAATGCAGGATAAAGTTGTAAAGCTTCAAGAAGAATTGTCTGAGAGTGATAAAAAAATAAAAGCACTTAATCATGAAATAGAAGAATTGGAGAAAAGAAAAGATAAGGTCAGAACATATAAGTTAGATAGTATACTCAGAAAAAATACACAATAAAAATTTGGAATTTACTGGCATTATTCTCCATATTGATTATTGTTAGTGTTAATATAGGATAATAAAATAGCTTGTGAAATTATATTTCATATAGAAAGATAAAGAAAATTACAACATGAACATATTTTAAGCGATTGAATTGTGTGCATTTGATTATAGGAAATTGGAGGTGTACTGCGATCTTTAGAGGATGCTCTTGCAGAGGCTCAGCGAGTTAATACTAAGTCTCAAAGCACATTTGACCTTAAGAAGAAAAACCTGGCAAGTGAAGAAAACAAACACAGGGAGCTGGAAAAAAATATGGTTGAGGTAAGCAAATAACCTTAATTTCCATTAATTTATAATTATCCATTCTGTTACTGTTTGGTGAGTTTCTATTACAGGCTAGCAAAATACAGTTGTTTGGACTGGGATACATACAGCAGGAAAAAAGTGGTCAAAATGTCCCAGCTTTGTGGGTCCCTATGATCATAAAGTAGAATACATAGCATGTTATATACATTGATAACTAATGTAGAGGAATAAAGCAGGAGAGAAAAATTAGGAGATTAGGGGAAGAAAGGCATAATTAGGGCTTTTAAATTGACTAGCTGTTGAAGTATGGAATTGCCATTAGATAAGGGGGAGAATAGAAAGAACAAGTTTGAGTAGAGAAAAAAGTGCAGCGAGCTTAATAGACTTTAGGTGCTTGTTAAACATCTTGTTTGGTAATGTGCATTAGATAGCTAAATATATGGATATTAAATCCAGGCTAAAATAAAGATTTGGGTTCATTAATGTATAGGGGGTATTGAAATTCATGAGACTGAATAAAATTATGTAGAGTGTAAGTATATGTAAAAAGAGTCCTAAAGTTTGAACACTGAACTCAACATGAAAAAGTTAGGGGACATGAGGAAAGAATGAGCAAGGAGTTAGAGAGAGGGTATGAGGAAAATCATACCAATAAACTTGTCCTTGAGGTCAAGTGCAAAAGTACTTAAAGGAGAAGTGGCTGTGAGATCCTGATTGGAATGTGTTCATACACTCAAAATGACAACAGAAAAATATATGAGTATTGATAACTTTCGAGAAGTTTTATGAAAAGGAGGAAATGACTTAAGGGTAATGTTGAAGTAAGAGGTTTTTTGGCTTGATTTTATGTGGGATAAATAACAAAGTACATATTGATGGAAAAAAATCTGCAATTCAGAAGAGAGGGAGAGAGAGAATTGTTAAAAAAAGGTTCCTCAGTAGTGGTGAGGAGGAATTGTTGCGCAGTTAGAATAGGTAGCCTCATAAAATCATCCATATTAACAGAAGAGTCAAGGATATGGTCTCTTATGCAGGAAGGTGAAAAGGTGTGTGATGGTCCCGGTGGAAATAGACATTTGCCTTTGTATTGGAAAAATTAGCTTCATAAAAATAAAGTATTGCTTTATACTATCCTATGAGATATTATTGCACAGAAATGCAGCTATTGATATAAGAAACATGGGGATAAAAATTTAGACAAAATGTCAAAGCAGTATGAATGTGACATAGCAGTTTGTGTTGTGGCATCCAACTGCTGAAATCATGTCATCATTTCTTTTTTTAATCAGGTTTATAAAGCTCTAAATGTGTAGACCTGCCTTGGTTTTGGCTCATTTTTCCTTAATCTTGCCAGGCCCTTAAGCTTCACACAGGGGCACTGATTGCTTCTTTTTTGTTTCCTTTCCTTTGTCATCTTATTCTTCTTGATCTCTAAATGTTAGCATGCCCCAGGCTAGTGCGCAGATGTGTTTTATTTACACTCACTACTTATAAGATCTCATTCTAGCCCTGCAGCTCTAAATACTGTCTACATGTTGATGCCTTTCAAATCTAAGCTAGGCTTAACTCTTTCTCTGAACTCTGTGAAGCAGGTTCACTATGCACTATTTATCAACTTGTCTTGAGTCCCATAAGACAGAACATACTCATGCACAAACACTACATGAAGTGAATTTATTATTGGGAGCCAAACAAAGGATAACAGAAACCTAAAATTTATTATGAGCTTGTTCCCAAGGCTCAGAAAACCTTCCCTGGGACAGATGGAATCTCATCTGCATCTCAGCCACAGATGAGGGATACAGAAAACAACCTGCCCTGGGTTTTATGCCTTAGGGTGATATGAGGTGTTGTTCTAAAGAATTAAGGACATCCTGTTTCTGGGGGAGGGCAGGCTGGGGAGGACTAGATGTTGCAGCTATTCTTTAGAACTATGAGCCAGAAAAGGAGAGAACTGAGTCAGTCCAACGTCCCTGGAAAACTGTCCTGTAGTCCATCTCCTGACCCAGATATCCCCCTTAGCAAAGCTTGTCCCTTTCATATGCCTTCAGACCGCCTGGAATCCCGGGTTGACGTAACATACCCAAACTGATACACAGTGCAAGAATACCATAGCCAGAACAGATTCATTAGGCTCGGGAGGACCACCACCACCAGAGGGTGATTAGGCCTTCCTGAATGCTGACTCAGCCCAGATCCCAGCAGTCCAAGTACAGAGTTGCAAAAGAGGTCCAAGAAGAATCCTGTAGGTGACTCCACTGTGCAGCCAGTGGACTTGCTTCTAGGTCTCCTCTACTTGTGTCTACAATACCTGAGGTGTCTGTCCAGGTACAGCAGGACATTCACTCCTTCCAGTTGTGTTTACAGGAAGTTTCGAGCAAATGTCTAAAACATCTTTTGGTGAGTTGAGGGATGCCTCCTGGCCTGGCAAGGCAGTCACAGTGGTGAAAGCAGTATCTCCATGGTCAGGTACCGGTTTCTTACCATTTTCTCATGAGCACTGACTCTTCTGTATGATTGCAAAGATCTCACAAAGGAAATAAACCGAGGGTCATTTACATCTCCTGGTAGGTCCCTAGTATAAGCCTGGCATTCAGCTTTAGGCAGCTGATCCAGTGTTGCATCTCATTTCTACTGGTGATATCTAGGGGCACCTCAGCTTTCCCAGTATACAGGATCCTACTCTCTGCCAGTTTTCCAGGCATGACATTGCCCGTCTTGTATTTGGGTTACCCTAGACTGCCCATATAGAAAATTATAGTTCTTGGATGCACGTAACACCTTTCCCTCCATTTTATTGTTCAGTGACCCAGTTGTAGGTTTGGAGGCATTGATGTTTACCAGCAAATTCTCATCAGTGGCATAGATGCATAAGCTCACTTTCCCTCATACAAAATTGTTCATGAACTCCTATACAGAAGACTGGCACAAATCCAGTCCTTGTTTTTCATCGTCATTGCAGGGACACTTCTCAACCATATAATCAAAGAAGCGTGCTGCCTCAAAGTACCACCCTGTAAGGTTTTGTTAGCTTGGATTGTGACACATTCCCACAGAGTCAGTTAAGTTAAAATGGCATTTCTGCCCCCCTTTTGTGCCACAGGTGCTGATCCTTTCTTGGTAAACCAGGGTGCGGGGTCTGTGGGGTTATTAATAGTTTAGTGCTGCTAGGACCATGTGGTCACCATGGTCTGTGATAGCATAAGGTCTGGAGTGGCATATCTAACATTTTGTTAAGTACCCGCAGAAGCCACAGCATAGGGGTTATATTTCTATTTCTCTGCTGCTGCATCCTGTGGAAAATATTTTAATAGCTGCACCCTACCTACCCACCCTCATTTCATATGTTTCCTACCTATTGGATAGGGGCTAAGCTATGTTGGTGTGCTGACCCAGTGTGTCGCCCTGTCTCAAAGCTACTACCTCTGTGAGCACCCATCACCCATGTGGCTTTACCCAGAACTATCAGCTTTTAATCAGTTAGTCCAGTATGGGAGAGATCACATGCTGTACAAACTTCACATGCCTGGTAACATTGCCCACCCAAACAGAAGGATCAGTTGTGCCTGGCTCTGTTAGAGGGATCCTAGCACCCAGATGTTCCTTGGTCCTGTCCCTCACCTCTGTGGCATCCTGTGGAGGGGAAGCATCTCCAGATTAGAGTTTGAAGCCCCTGTCTGCTGTGCTATGATACCCTAATCTGTAAACTACTAGGACATGCATCTAAAGTGAAAAAGGACACACATGCAGTAAAATAGTTGGGAGCACTGATAATGGGATTTTGTAGGTGCAAAAGAATGGTTGGAGGAAACGGGTTTCATTGGTGCATCCTAATCGGATGCTACCTCTCCCCTTACCTGGCTCAGTATTTCTCTACATGCACTTCAGTACCTCGCCTTTGTACTGGAGTGCAGTCTGTAGTGTCCACAGTACCTTAGATGGCCATTCTCACTAGCAGGCCATTTTGATGTCCTTTAGTTTTATGAGTCAGCTGGTCCATTGGTCAGTGGCTTCATTGGCGTGTGGGTGACGAAGTACGTGGAAAGTCCATTGTAACTCATGAGAGTGTGCCTGTTGTCATGTTGCTTGTGCAGTAAAGTATGTTCCTTGGTCAGGCCTAATATCCAAAAATATGACATAGTGTTTTTGTCAAGGACAGCATGGCAGCTTCAGTTTCCACAGGAGTGATATATTTATCCCTTCCAGGCAGCAAGCTGTTGCCATGGTCCTTGCCTCCTTGTCTCCCCTTGATCCATAGGGACCTTTAACAGTCTAGTCCAGTTGAGTCGCCATTCTCCTGACCAAATGGCCAGCTTTTAGCTATCATGTTCACCATGAGTTGGTGAAAATATAGCAAGACGATTTGGACATCACTACTGCATTGTTGACTTACTGGTAGAATATCCAAGTTCAGTCTCAGTTGAAAGATGGCCATCCATTGTCCTGGTGGTTGCCATCTAGTATACCAAAAAATACTATTGTTTAGCCAGGCGTGGTCGCGCACGCTGGTAATCCAAGTACTTGGGAGGCTGAGACCGGAGGATCCGGGTTCACGGCCAGCCTCAGCTACTTAGTGAGGCCCTCCACAATAAAGAATAAAATACAGGGCTGGGGAATTTAGCTCAGGGGTAGAATGCCCCTGGGTTCCATCCCCAATACCGCAAAAAAAAAAAAAATGCTATTGGTTTTAAAAGTATATCCAGAATACAGCTATTTTTTTATCACCTGTATCACTACCAACCTCATTAGAGCCATCACCTCCCATGAGGGCTAAGTACTGTCCTTATTAGTTGCCCCACTTTTACTCTTACCACTTGATAATCACATCACTCCCGTGCTTAAAATCCTTCAGTGGTTTCAAAGTCATGTATAGTTAAATTTACAGTCTTAGCCGGGCGTCGTGGCGCACGCTTGTAATTCCAGTACTTGGGAGGCTGAGACAGGAGAATCCGGGTTCATGGCCAGCCTCAGCTACTTAGTGAGACCCTGTTTCAAAATAAAAAATAGGGCTGGGGGTGTAGCTCGGAAGTAGAATGCCCCTGGGTTCAGTCCCCAGTACCGCAAAATAAATAAATAAATAAATAAATAAATAAATAAATAAATCTTATCATGACGTGCAACATACTTTCCTCTGCAACAGTTTCTCAAACACCCAGATGTGTGTTCCCCAGGGCTTACCAAGTACAGTCTCCACAGCTATTTGCATGCTTACTCCTCTTTATTCAGCCTACTGCTCCCACATCATCTCACAAAGGTTTCCCTTATTCTTGAAATAGTAGTTCCCACCCTTTGCTCCTGACATTGATTTTCTACCATGCTTTCTACTCTAGAATATAGGCTCCTTGAAGAAAGGGTCTTTACTACATGTCTTTAATGTCATAAATCAGTAACCAATAGAGTAAGTACCTAATAAATCATTGGTAATTGTGATCTAATCAAGTGGCCCAGAATTTCTTGCTTTTATCTAAATAAGATAGCCAGAATTTTTATTTTTTGGTGCTGGTGTCTTATAGTGTCAGATATCTGGCTAATATTACTTAAAAGATGTTAAATATTAGTAATACTTTTCCCAGAACTACTTAATACTTAAGTCTTATGCCCCATAATACTTTTTAAAATACTTCATATACATGCTTTTAATCCTAAAACCTGTGTTTTTAAGGATAGATATTATTTCAATTTTATAAATTTAGAAACTGATTTTTAGCTTCTTCAAGTGGTTTGTTTAAATATACAATGATATTTATAGCACTTTATCTCCTGGGTTTTACTATCACATATGGATTGAAAATATTTAAAGTAGTATAAGAATCACATTCCCCAAAACACAGTCTATTTCAGAATGGGAATTCAGTATTTAAAGTTATGATGTTTAAATTATTTTCTTTATTATGCCCTCTTCACATTGCTTTAAAGTTTAATGAAATAAGAGTATTTGCATATAAAAAATGGATGTTTTTCTAAATTACAATATTTTCAATTTGAAATTCTCCCTGAAGGACTCTAAAACTTTAACAGCAAAAGAAAAAGAAGTTAAGAAAATAACAGATGGGCTGCATGGCCTTCAAGAAGCAAGTAATAAAGATGCCGAAGCTTTGGCTGCTGCACAGCAGCACTTCAATGCTGTTTCTGCTGGCTTGTCCAGTAATGAAGATGGAGAAGAAGCAACTCTTGCTGGCCAAATGATGGCCTGTAAAAATGATATAAGTAAAGCTCAGACAGAGGCCAAACAGGTAAATATAGACGTAAACCACTATTTGATTACTGTTTTTAAAAGAAGCTGCTTTTCACATTATGCTTTGGAAATTGTCACAAAATGTTAAAAATTATCAGTTCAGTGTCAAAGAACTTGTTTACATCATTCTACCACTCTGTAGTGCCTAATACAGCAAAATTTAAATATGTCTGTTAAATATTGATGATGTTAGATTGCTAAGATGCAGTAAAACTTATTTGTAAGTGCAATAAATGCTTTGTTCATTTTATAGCATTGTTTGAGATATTGAGGGTTAGTCAGTTAATTCTCATCGTTTTTGGCCATTACTTGTTTTTATTGACATCATAAAGTTGAAGTCTTAAGCTTTAACAGGAAAAGAAAATTATCCAGCTGTCCTCACCATTGTCTTGCCTACCATTTCTAGTCCTTAAAACCTTGTTTCTGAAACTTTGAAGCATCGTCATAGGAAGTATCTCTTCCACACATTACACACGTTCTAGTCTTGGTTCTCACTACTCGGTCATCTTAAGACTGTTGTCAGTTTGTTAAATGGTTCTCAAATTTGTTTAGGTGCTAGTACAGCTTCAAGTCCCATGAACACAAAAGTTTGCTGGCAAGAAAAAAATAGATAAGTACACACAAATGTATACATTCTTTTATTTATTTTTTAAAGAAGGACTCGGTTTTAAAAACTACATACATGGGAACATTTGCATATTATTAACTTTACTCAAATTTTTCAGAGATGAGACAGATGGTAATATCCCAAATTTGTAAAAACTCAATGGTAGAAAAACATTTAATAACTCACTTTTTCTGTTAACTTATTATATGAGGGAATTGGGAAGAATCTATCATTATTCAGTTGTTAAGAGAGGGTGCCCTATGGGTCTTTTACAGTACAAGCATGGTTTTAAGAAGTAGTGCTCAATTATATTAACTTTAGACTCCTAAAGTTATGAAAACCTAGATTTTTTTTTTTTTGCAAAACTGGGGATTGAACCCAGGGCATTCTTCCTCTGAGCTACACCCCCAGCCCTATTTTTTATTCTTTATTTTAAACAGGGTCTCACTAAGTAGCTGAGGCTGGCCACAAACCTGCAATCCTCTCTCAGCATCCCAAGTACTCAAGTACTGGGATTACAACCCTGCACCACCACACCCGGTTTAAATTCCAGCATTTAAATATCAGACTTGTAGGTTTAAAGTTAGCTGTCAGTTCAACTTTCTTTTTCTGTATTATTTCTCATCACTCAACACAGCTTCTCCACTGTTATTAGACAATAGTCACAAAGATGCACAAATAGAAATACAAACATCTGAATGGCAAGGAAGTGAACTAGAGTTGTGATTTCTAGTTTTCTGTTTTTTTTTAAATTAACGAGCTACTAACAGTATTTGTCAACTTTTTTAGTATGTTATATTTTATAAATATTAAAAATATGCTGTTACATTACAAATTATTTAATGATTTTAAATTAACCATTTATTAGTTTATACTCCAAGTAATTTGGGGGGGGGAGAAAATAGTGGGAAATGATTGATCTTTTGAAAGACGAAGAGACAGCCGGGCATGGTGGCGCATGCTTGTAATCCCAGTACTTGGGAGGCTGAGACTGGAGGATCCGGGTTCGCGCCCAACCTCAGCTACTTAGTGAGGCCCTCCGCAACTTAGTGAGACCCTGTTTCAAAATAAAGAATAAAAAATAGGACTGGGGGTGTAGCCTGGAGCTAAAATGCCCCTGGGTTCAATCCCCAATACTGCAAAAAAAAAAAAAAAAAATGAAAGACTAAGAGACAAAACAGTTAAATTTTCAAGACCAAGGTCTCCTATTTAAACCAATTAGAATCTGTGGCTGTTTAATTACAAGCACTGTCTACCTCATATAGTCTTTTATATTTTTTGTCACAGGCTCAAATGAAGTTGAAACATGCCCAACAGGAATTAAAGAATAAGCAAGCAGAAGTTAAGAAGATGGATAGTGGCTATAGGAAGGATCAAGAAGCTTTAGAAGCTGTAAAAAAACTTAAAGAAAAACTTGAAACTGAAATGAAAAAGCTAAATTATGAAGGTTTGCATTTAAAGACATAATGAAATCATTGGGAGGTAGTGAGTATTGATAGAAATTAACCCAAAGAAATAAGCAAGTAGGACCTTTTTTTTAAACTTTATTAACAGGCATTATTAGTATAAGAAGTATTTGTAAATACAGTCACAAAAATATCTGAGTTTTTATAAAATAGCCCTTTGAAATTTTGAGAACTCAGTGTTAAGAATTTCTTCTTGCAGTCACTTCAAACTCTGAAATGTCATTTGTATATTTCCCTATTAGTAGATATTGAATTTATATGTTGTTTCTTGGGATGAAAATTACATTATTATTGGAAATAATGTCTACTTGACACTTCATAAAAGTTTGAATGTTAAGCATGCTTTTTTATTTAATACTTAACAGAAATTTATATTTCACTTCTGAGAATGCTTTGGTAATAGAAGTTACTTGTATTTTCCTTTATACAGTAGAGTTTTTAAAACTTGTTTTCAATTTACTCATGATTTACTTCTCAGAAAATAAAGAGGAAAGCCTTTTGGAAAAGCGCAGGCAGCTATCTCGTGATATCAGTAGATTGAAAGAAACCTATGAAGCTCTCTTGGCTAGATTTCCCAATCTTCGATTTGCATACAAGTAAGAGATTTAAACCTCATCTAGTAATAACCAAGATACATTTTTACTTAAGCTGGAATGCATTCTGAAAGGCAATCTGAAATTTTGCTAACACCAAGATTTTTGTATGAAAATTCTAAGTTGGTTTTCCTTAATTGATATTTTTCTTTACATATTAATGAAATGTTTCAGATATTGGTAGGGGGATTCTTATGCTATTTAATGGCTACTCCTGTCACTAATTTTAAGTTAAAAACAAAAATGAGGGGAATTTAGTGTCATTTTAAAGTATCTTTAAAATTATTCTGTCATTACTGTTAAATATCTACATTTACATTTTATAATTTGTTTTGCTATATGGGTTTTTTTATGGACTACTTACAGTAATCATACATATTACAGAGATCAGAACAACAAAGTTGTTTTTTGTTACATTGAAAATTTACTGAAAAGATGTTTTAATTAATTTTAAAACAGTGACTGGCTAGTCATTCAGGATATTTTTAAAATTTTTTGCTTTGGTAAAACTGATGCTTTTGCTTTCATTTTGGATCAACACGTTCAAAAGAGCTCTTGACTAGGAAAGTATAACTTTCTATTTTCTCATCTAGAATTAACTTTTGTCAACTTTTTTTTATATTAGGGATCCAGAGAAGAACTGGAATAGAAATTGTGTGAAAGGACTTGTAGCTTCTCTGATTGGTGTGAAAGATAGTTCTACAACCACAGCTTTAGAATTGGTGGCTGGGGAACGACTCTACAATGTCGTAGTAGATACAGAGGTAAATTGATTTTAGTTAAAGAAAACTTAAAATTGCTGTTGTTGAAAAATCCCATGCTTCTAGAAACGATTGGATACGTTCTTGATGTCTTAAGATTCTTCCAGGTCATTTATCTTTATATAGTAAAATTATTTAGTTAATGAAACTGTTTTTCTTTTTTTCAGTATTGTGGAGTGAACCCAGGAGCTCACACATGCTAGCAAGTGTTTTACCACTGAACTATATCCCTGGCCCTTTTTAGTTTTTAGTTTGAGACAGGGTCTTGCTAAGTTTCCCATACTGGCCTTGAACTTAAGATCCTCCTGCCTCAGCCTCCTGTGGGATTAATTGTATGTGCCATTGCACCCAGCTAACTTAATAACTTTTTGATAACTACTCGAAAAGAATACTCAAGTTTACTTAGGAACTCAGAATGCATGTTGTTAATCTTAGGGGTGTGTGTGTGTGTGTGTGTGTGTGTGTGTGTGTAAAAGTTTATATTGATTTAAATTTGTTAAATAATCTAGGAACAAATAACCCATTTTTAATGTCAGTCCTCCCATCAAGGTAACATTGGCCACCCTGGGCAACTTAGTGAGACCCTGTCTCAAAATAAGGGTTGGTGATGTCACTCAGTAGTAGAGTGTCCCAGGGTTTAATCCTCATTACCAGAAAAAAAAAAAAATAGCATTTTACCTTCTTTTTTTTTCAATTTTCACTTTTTATTCTGTAGAATAATAATCTTATTTAATCTTACATATTTGTTATCAAATTATTTCCTTGTGTTTTTTTAATTTTTATATATTTAAGGTGTATAGTGTGTTTTGATACGTATACATAGTGAAACAATGACTACAAACATAATATGCCCTTTTACTTGTAACCTACTTCTCTCCGTTCCGTCCCCCTCCCTGCCCTTCATAACCCTCTGATCTAATCTGTTTATTTCAAGTATTTTCTTTTGCAGGATTCTGCATATGCATGAGATTGAGCAGTATTTTTCTGTATCACTTAGCATAAATGTCTCCCAGGTTCATCCATGTTGTTGGAAATGGCAGCAGCACCTCCTTTTTTTTAAGGTTGAATAGTAATCCATTGTTTATATTCTTAAACTTTTAGTTGTTTGAGATAGAAGACACTAAACACTTGACTATAGATTCCTAAACTTGCACTCTTTCCATTTGAATGTTTTCTGTCATCATTAAACATTTTTATTTTTAATTTCAAATGAACATTTTAGGTTACTGGTAAAAAGCTGCTAGAAAAGGGGGAATTGAAACGGCGTTACACTATAATTCCACTCAATAAGATTTCGGCCAGATGTATTGCTCCAGAAACTCTGAAGGTTGCTCAGAATCTTGTAAGTTTTATTTTGTCTCATTTATATATTAATCTGTATCTTTTTTTTAAGTTAGAAGACTTTGTTTTGGAGGATATAATAAGGCAGAAACACATTTTAAATTTTGTTACCATTCTTTACAAAATTAAAATAGAATAAACTAAGGTTGGCTTCTGTGCAACGAGATGGGAGAAGAATAGAAGTAATGGAAGGCTGGACCTCCCTTTGATGTTTCAAAGTTTAATATTAGAATGTCTTTAGCCTTAAACCAAGTCACATGGCTTGGGTGGTAGTGAAAATTAGATTTCTGGTTTCTGAATAGTTAGAATTGAACTTACAGATACATATCTAAAATTCTTCAAGATTTTTATGGCAGGCATTTAAGCTGCCTGCAGTGGCAACCACTATGGAAGGCATCCATCGGTATCGCAGAGGTGCTTTCTTACTGAGTTCTTCTAGATTGCTGTCTAGCCTGTGAACATACGTTGTAGGTGACCGGGATCCCATTTAGCTGCTGAGGTGGATCTAAAGTGGTATGCCTGCTAGTAAGAAAGGAGATGTGTACAAGGAAATACATTTAAAAAGTTGTCATCGGTGAGTAAGACTTGGGAAAAACATGAAGCTAATCATAACATTTAGCAGCAAAATTAGTTTGTTACTGAGCAGACATTTGAAGTGTGTGAGTTGAAAAGGCAGTTTCTATAAAATGTGTGAAACCTAGAAATAACATTTGTTAATTAAGACATTAACTGGATATCCAGTGTCCTTAATAAACTGAGAAGCTTTCAAATGAAAACAATTTCAAAATACTATTGTATTCATATGTATACCATAAGGAGAGAGAAGATATGTGTAATTGAAAGGTGGTGTTTTTGGTTGGTACTTCCTTTATTTAAAGAAATCACTATTGGATCAGGAAGGCTCAGAAAGTTGATTCAGTTGTAGGTCAAGTCTCAGTATTTTAAAGTAGAATGGGATTTCAAGTAACAGTGAAAGTACTTCCTCTCAGATATTATAACCAGACCCATTTAATGGTAGCTGCTATCTCAAAAAACAAAACTGAACATAATGTAATAATAGAGCTGCCTTCATTGTGATTTCTGCTGTGCTACTGAGGGATGCTTAGTTTTCTGAAAGGATGGGCAGAGGAGCCATTATAAACAGGTTGTGAAAAGGCAGTTGGATCAAAATAGAAGACAGGGCTTTTTCTCTTCTTTTTAACTCTCTCAATTATTGGTTGTGTTTTTATTTCTGTAACCGACAGGTGGCTACGCTAGTATGGTTTTATTTGAATGAAAAATTATTCACTGTAGAATAACCAAATTACTAATAATTGAAATAATTTTTTTTATTTTATTGTGTTGATCTGAGAGTTACTGAACTTTATTTAAGAAAGTTGTGTTTATGTAGTCCATTTTAGATTTAGGAACTTGTATTGGCCCCTTGATAGAAATTCTCCTAACCTTGGACTCAAAGCTAAATATTTTGCCTCGCAATAGATCTTTCAATGTTTAAACCTACATTTTTTTAAAGCTTTTAGTTTTACAGTGGCTTTTTATTAAATTAAAAAAATTAATGCAAGGTATGTACTACTTGAATCTCAGTAAAAATCGTTTGCACTGGCTTTTAGAGTAGTATTGGAAAGTCAAGGAGTGGTATCTGCTACAGTGTACGTGCTGTTTCCCCACAGGTTGGTCCCAACAGTGTCCACGTGGCTCTTTCTCTCGTGGAGTACAAGCCAGAACTTCAGAAAGCAATGGAATTTGTCTTTGGAACAACATTTGTTTGTGACAATATGGATAATGCCAAAAAAGTGGCCTTCGATAAAAGGATAATGACTAGAACTGTAACTCTAGAAGGTGATGTATTTGATCCTCATGGGACATTGAGTGGAGGTAAGTTTTATATCCTTTTCCTTCACAATTCCGGATAGCAAATCATATGAATGGGTCTTTCTGTCTCTCCTTTTCTCTTTTTTTCTTTGTTTTTAAAGTAGGGACTAATGAGGTTGAAGTGTCTCAGTTTTATTTCTAGTCTTTGATTAGGACCAAAGTACAGTCCAGCTTTTATACTTAAGATCAAATACTTATTTCCAAATCCTTAATGTAAACCCAAGGATTGAGTTTAACTTCTGAATACCTATACTGTGACAGATAATTAAAAAGATTGAGAAATTATATAGTGTCACAGCTCTCAAAGAGCTCATAATCTATTAATTAATCCTATAGCTTCTTTTGTGTCAAATCTGTTTCTACTTATTACTGTTTTTTGTCCTATCAGGATATTCCAGTCACTGGAATATTGATACTTGGATACTAATGCTAGTATATTCTTACTTTTTGCCCAATTGTACCAGAAATGAAGTCTTTTCATTAACTTTTTAGCCTAACTACGCACTTCTTCAGGGAACCTGTTAACTCACGTGTCAGTGCTACCACTGTGCCTGTCAAAAGTAAAAGCCCTTGAGATAGTGCCTCAATGCCTTAGGAAAGGAATCCTTAGATAGTGATCATATTCTTCTTGTTCTATTATTTGCCACATGGATTTTCCAGATGTGTTGTAATATAATAACAGAATAATACTGTTTAGACTGCTGTTCAATACAGTAGTCCCTAGCCACAGGTGGCTGTTTGTATTTAATTAATTAAATTACATTAAGATAATTTCCTCAGTTGCATTCTTTGCATTTCAAGGGTCTAATAACCATAAATGGTTAATGAGTAATTGGACAATGCAGATGGAACATTTCCATCATTCTATAAAGCCCTATTATATGGGCTTTAAATAATTGAACTCATTTAATCCTTAATAATAATAACTATAAGGTAAGTATGTTACTATCTCTAATATATAGTTGCAGAAAAATACAGAATGATTAATTAACTTGCTTAGTAAGTGTCCAAGCTTGGAATTTGAATCTAGGCAGTGTGATTTCAGTTTGTGCATTTAACCCAGTAGGCTATATGAAACCTTGATATCAAGTGACTTAATGTCTTTTTCTAGACCAATTAAATTCTGTGATCAAGTATTAGGTATCCTGGTACACAATAAAATGACTATTATTTGCATAGGGAAGATTAAAGAGAAACTAAGTATTTTTATTAATTATTTACTACAGAAGAAACTTTAGATTTCATTGATTTAGATGCTCTTGAAATTTGTGCTTTAGAGATTGCAAATATGTAACTTTGTATTCTATGAACAAAGTACTCATAATAGCATTAATAATTGCCTTTGGCATTTTCCCATGAAACATACAGAGTTTTCTTACCTGTGTAAATACCTCAAGCTGTTACTGTCAGGTGGTTATGGTCGCTTATATAGTAATGTAAAGTCAGTGCATTCTGCTTGCTCTGTTGAATCAGTGCTTAGCGTAGGTTATGATGTGGTAACATAGCCCCCAAATCTTCATGGCCTACAGTAAGTTTATTCCATCATTTACCACATTTACTGTAGGCCAGTTACCTCCACACCATGTTGTTCTTATTCTGACTCAGACTGAAGTAGACGTAGTCCCTATCTTGAACATGCTTTTCTCATGGCAAAAGTAAAACAAATGAATTATGTGCTGCCTTGCAAACCTTTCTTTCAGAAGAGACCCATTTCCCATGTCATTAGCCAGAGCAAATCATATGGCCAAGCCCCAGTATCAATGGGTTGGAAAGTGGGCCTTTGAAGAATGGGCTGTGATTTTTTTTTCTTTTCATAAATAAATCTACCATATCTACTTAGAACTGTTTCTTATCCATTTTATTTGTTTTACAGTTCCTACGCTAGAATGAATTCTTTAGTTTCAAAAATTCTCTAAAGGATTTGCTGTTGAATTATTTCCAATATAGTTCTCTTGAGAAATTTTTTATCATTTGATAAACATGTGGTAACTTAATGTTCAAGGCCTGTTTGAATTTATCTCTGTCAGGTGCTCGGTCCCAGGCGGCTTCCACTTTAACCAAATTTCAAGAGCTCAAAGATATTCAGGATGAACTGAGGATCAAGGAGAATGAGCTACGGGCTCTAGAGGAGGAATTAGCAGGTCTTAAAAACACTGCTGAAAAGTAAGACTTCTTTTGGATTAAGCTATTTATATCTTTCTCTCAAATATTTGCGTGGCAGAAAATAATAGGAAATTTATTTAAAGAAATACAACTTCTGACATTTTTCATAGTATTTTTTGTTTTATTTAAAATATTTGAATAAATTGTGAGTTGATAACTTATATGTCACCTGTACTTTTTTCTGATAAAAGGAATGCTAAAAGAAATTAGCAAAATCTAATTAAGCAAAAGGGAGAAATAAAGGTCAAATACTCTGCTCTCCCTGCTGATGTATGCTGTTAGTATCCTCTAGGATTGGTAAGGAAACCTTTGGATACTCTGGAGTCTGATACCAGAGGATACATGAGGTCTTGATTAGAAGTTACTTGAAACAGTGTAGCATCCATCAGGTATCTGCACCAAGTTTAGCAGCATTATGGCCAACCTGCAGATACTAAAGATTCTTAGGTTGCCTGAGGAGGAGGTAAGCAAGTTCATAGCAGAAAGTCAGTACTAGAATTTTAATACTCCCTTACACTGTTTCTTCTGTATAGGTGTAGATATAGTTATGCATGTATACTTTTCAACATCACTTCTACTTGCTTATAATTCAGGTATATGCATATTTATAGTTTTTCAAAATTGGGATCATGTTTAATGTTTGTCACTTAATATTATTCGCTCAAATACATTTATTGAGTGCCTTCTGTGTGCCAAGAACTCTTCATTCAGCAGTGAATCACACAAATAAATAGTTCCACCTTCATCTGGTTTTCATATAGTTGAGGAAATAAAATAAAGATAAATTGGTAAAACATGTTCTGAGAAAAAAGGTAAGTTAGGAAAGGCAATATGAACTATCCAAGGAAAAAAGGTATTGAAATTTTGATTGGATGGCCAAGAAAAGCCTCACTTGACACGACTTGAGTAAACACCTGAAAGGTGCACGTGAACAGGCCCTGTGACTCCAGAAGAGACTCCACATGGTGTCAAACTCTAGCTGTATAAGTGCTGCAAACTTAGAAAGTGCATTGCTTTTGTTTAATTGCAGTTTTTTCTAGTCCCTCTAAAGATGACAAATAGGGATTGGAAAATATTTTATTCAGAATTCATAATACTGAATAAGTGTAAAATAAATGGTAAAGTTTTTTTTCTTAAGTTGATAACATTCAATTTCCGAAGTTATGAAAGCTTAAAATGACACCAAGACTTTTGGAATACTCTATATGTAGAAGAGATTTTTATACTCAGACTGGCCATTCCAAGATACAAATGTATCAAAATGCCAGCTTTCAGACATTACTATCTAGAAAGCCTTCATTTTACCCTCATTAACATCAATTAACCATACAGTAAATAAACTTTTTCTTTGAGAAAGATGGAACAAAATTTTTCTGGGCTATTTGGAAGCTTTAGCAAGGTGACAAGTTTGTTAATTTTGACCTGTAGTATTGGGTCATTTATTCTGCAGAATTGGCTTTTTGAATTGTGGCACTGAAGTAAAGGAAAGGAAATAGATTTTGAAAAATATAAGGATCAGCTCACACCATTCTTTCATGTATCAGGAAATCAGCTGGCATTTGTTTTTTTCAAAAATTTCTACATTTCACGTATTTTAGATGACTTGAAGTTAAAATTACTGTTTTAGTTATTGTCAAGCACAGTTTCAGGCAAGAATGGTAAAGAT
Source organism: Glis glis (assembly GCA_004027185.1). Classification (NCBI taxonomy): domain Eukaryota; kingdom Metazoa; phylum Chordata; class Mammalia; order Rodentia; family Gliridae; genus Glis; species Glis glis. The sequence goes on along the minus strand of PVJS01013608.1, from coordinate 14,182 downwards.
GAGTTGTCTCATTTTTCCCTCATACCTCATGAATTTCTAGTGATTACAGACTATCCTTGTGACTTATATTAACTCGAAATTTCACTGCAGCTGAATTAGCTAAATGCCTTCCAAAGTAATGACTAAGCAAAACTCAGGTTAGAATTACAGGGTCTGCAACAAATGCAGTGAAATCAGTACCATGTTATTATTATTATTATTATTACTAACATCTTTAAATGGGGATTAATATTAGTCAGAGTTTTCTTATTTTTGTTGTGAGTAGAGGTAAGAATCAGCAGGACTGATTATTTCTAAGGAAACCTATTTATTCAAAGATTATTCTAGGGTTTTCTAAAATTAAGATTATTTTTGTAAATTGTTATTATGGATCTTGGTCAGTTAGAGTAGTTTACCTTTAATGACCAGACCAGGCTTGAGTTGATGCCTCAGAAACTTGAGAGTCATCAGCTTTTCTTAATCACGAGTGTTTCGTAATGATATCTAATGTTGCTTTTATTGTATGTGAGTTTATTTTAGGTAAGAGCCTGAGTTCATATGCATGTCTCAAATACCAGAAAAACACAGCATTCAAAACTTCTCTTTTTCTAAGGTATCGTCAACTGAAACAGCAGTGGGAGATGAAAACTGAAGAGGCAGATTTATTACAAACCAAGCTCCAGCAAAGCTCATATCACAAGCAACAGGAAGAATTAGATGCTCTTAAAAAAACTATTGGTAAGATTAAAGCATTCTTAATGCTTAATCTTTTTCTGTTCATAGTCCTTTTCCTTACATTTTTTTTTTTTTTTTTTTTTTGGGTACGGGGATTGAACGCGGGGGCGTTCTACCTCCGCGCTACACCCCCGGCCCTATTTTTTATACTTTATTTTGAAACCAGGTCTCACGAAGTTGCAGAGGGCCTCACTAAGGAGAGAGAGAGAGAGAGAGAGAGAGAGAGAGGAAGAGAGAGAGAGAGAGAGCTGAGGCTGGCTGCGAACACGGATCCTCCGGTCTCTGCCTCCCAAAGTACTGGGATTACAATGTGCCGCCACGCCTGGCTTTTTTCCTTACATTTTGAAGATTCTCTGTTGTATCTAAGACACATGTGGGAGTATTTCTGTAGGGGACACAAGTATGGGACGAACTTCAGGGTGTGGTCACCTTTATGTTTATTATATATTGCCAGATTTCTGTGCATTTTTAACCAATGTTCATTTTTATGTAACATTTGAAAGCTCTCATTTCTTCAAATGCTTTCCAGGCTTTTAAATTTTCCAATCTGATGGTTGTGAAGAAACAACACATTAACATTTTAATTGGCATTTAATTTGCATTTCCCTGGTTACTGGTGAAATTTGGGATCTTTTTGTTATGTTAATTAGATCTTTGGGTTTCCACTTGTGTGTGTGTGTGTGTGTGTGTGTGTGTGTGTGTGTGTGTGTGTGTTTTATACTGGGAATTGAACCCAGAGGCATTCTACCTCTGAGCTACACCCCCAATGGTATTTTTTTTTTTATTTTGAAGCAGGGTCTCACTGAGTTGCAGGGGCCTCACTAAGTTATTGAGGCTGGCCGTAAACCCCTCCTTTCACAATCTCCCAAGTACTAGAAGTACATGTGTGTGCCACCAGGCCCAGCTCTTCTGCCCATTTACTTTTGTTGTTTTTTTCCCTTTGTTCTCGTTTCTTGTAGGTTATATGCATTGCAGATAGGTTTTATGGCTTATGTACTTGTCTTTTAACTATGTTTATAGTATTTTTGTCACATAAAAGTTTTTAATATTCAATGTAATTAGCTATCTCCCTAATCTTAAGAAGCTTTCTTGCACTTTTTCATCTAAATTGAATTGTATATGGTAGTTTTTATTTTTGTCATTCCTTAGGACCACATACCTATTTCCCCACGCTTGTAAACCCAGTACTTGGGAGGCTGAGACCAGAGGATCCAGGTTCGCGGCCAGCCGCAGCTATTTAGTGAGGTCCTCCACAACTTAGTGAGACCCTGTTTCAAAATAAAGAATAAAAAAAAATAGGGCTGGGGTGTAGCTTGGTGGTAGCAATGCCCCTGGGTTCAATCCCCAGTACCGCAAAAAATATATTTTGTTTTGTTTTGTTTTGTTGTTGAAAATTGTCCAGTTATGGATTTCCAGGGTTATATTTGCACCTAGGACCTAACACTAATCACATGTCAATTATGACATTAATATGCCCATTGTCTTGCTCTTTTGTTTTTTAGTAGTTTTTCTATGCTTTGTTCTATACATGTTCTCACAGTATTTCTCTACATTAATGAGAAGTTCCTTGAATGTATAAATGGGCAAAGTACCACTGTAAGCTTCTGGCAACTAAAGATATAGAAAATTAGCATGGCTATCCTCTTAGTTCTTATTTAAGAAGCATAGAGGTATATTAAACATATGAGCTGTGGAGCTGGGCATGTAGTGGTAGGATGTGTGGGCTGCATACATGAGGCCCTGGTTTTGGTCTCCAATACCAGCAGGGAAATGAGTGTGTATATGTATATATGTTGTATGTGTATATGTATCTATATATATGAGTTGTGATTATTTTAATGTTGCTCAAAACCTTTTTAAAGTAGGTAAATTATAGGTAATGTTTGTTACTCAATATCATACCATTAGAAATCATTTCACAAATCTTTAGATAATTCAAGTGTGGTTCATAAGAAGGATTTATGTTTTAATATACTATTCCTAGAACATGGCTAGAATAGTCTATTTTTAAAAAAAACTCTAGTTTTTAATTTTCCGGGCCATTTCTTATATTAAAAGTTTAATTCATAAGCCTTTATCTGTAGTTCGTTTAGCTACATTTAACTACTTTATATTCCAGAGGAAAGTGAGGAGACTTTAAAAAACACCAAAGAAATCCAAAAAAAAGCTGAAGAAAAATATGAAGTATTAGAGAATAAAATGAAAAATGCAGAAGCTGAAAGAGAAAGAGAACTGAAAGATGCTCAGAAAAAACTGGATTGTGCCAAAACAAAGGCAGATGCATCCAGCAAGAAAATGAAAGAGAAACAACAGGTAAAGACCATTTCTTGAAATGGAACCAGTCTTTTAAATCAGCATAAAGCAGAGGCTATAGAGCATCTTGCGTTGGCCTTATTCATCAGTATTGATACCAAAATCTCTTATAAGTCATATATTCTGTTCTGAAACCTGTAATTGAGTGCCACGTGTAAGTATGGGTTGCAGTGGCTTTCTAATTTTAGGGAAAGAACAAAGTTGCCTTCTGGTACATGCTTCCTTCAGGAGTGGATTATGTGATGTAGTGGAGCTGAATTGTATCAGAGATTGAGTGAGTTGGTATTTCTGTTTCTTAATCACGTATGTGAATGAAGACAAAGAATGTTATATTTCAAGGGTTGTTCAGTTGTAGATTGATGGTACTTCACATCTTTTGAATAGTACCAAAGCTGGAATTTAAAACTCTCTTTTTTTCTAAATTGTTCTCTAATTTCACTGAGACCTACGTTTCTTCACAGCTTTACTCATTAAATAGCTACACAAAATACCTTCTGATGAACTAAAAGGCTATAATGGGAGGGGGGAAATTAAGAAACTCACTTTTGCACACTGAATAATTTTATTTAAAAAGCGAGTTCATCTGTTATGTAGAATTTCATATTATTTTCCTTATAGGGATAAAAGGACAAAAGGAAGTACTTTATGTGGTTATTTAAACTAAAAATTATACATCCATTTGTCTTTTTTTTAATATGAAAATAAGCTTCCATTTCCCCTTCTGGGGAAGCAGCCTAACATATTTTTGGTAGCTGAGTGATAACTGAGCTGTGAGTCTTATTTGCATGAGAATACTCTTAATGCTTAGCTCTATACATGTTTACATGTCCATAGTTAGTCACCCATATGAATACCTAGATATTATGTTTCTATAGGAAGTCGAAGCTATCACTCTAGAACTGGAAGAGCTCAAGAGAGAGCATGCATCCTACAAACAACAGCTCGAGGCTGTAAATGAAGCCATCAAATCCTATGAAGGTCAGATTGAAGTACTGGCAGCTGAGGTAGCTAAAAATAAGGTAAGATTTGTTTTATCAAATTAGACGAATTAAACATGTTCATCTGTGAAATGTCGAATTAAGATATTTGACGTTAGTGCTCTCTACTCGTTCTTGTCACAATGTGAGCATGTGACAAAAACCACAACCACATAGTAATTTGAACAGGCACAGTTTAAGTAAATTAGTAACTATAGTAGAAGTTTGGGATGGTGGAGATTGATTACTAAAGATTGATTACTAAACTCTTAGAAAATATAGGAACAAGAGAAAGAAAGAACACCATTACCCCTAGGGCTGAGGTGGTGCCCCCTAGGAAGGAACAAATCTGGCACCGGGCCTCATTCCACCCGCAGAGCAGAGGACTAGATCTATTGCAGAAGAGATAGCTGTGGCCGCTGGTCGGGGCGTTTCCTGGAATATCAGGAGAAGCTGTCAACAGTGAAGTGCAGTATGTGTGTCTTACTTGCTGGAAAATAGATTTCCAGGGCCACTGGCCACTGGATGGTGTTCAACCTGGAAACGTGAAGCCCGTGCTGGGATGCCAGGTGAAGCCATGCAAGCTGCCAGTCCTGCACATGGCAAGCCTGCCTTTCAGTAAAGCACCGGACCCAGCAAGAAAAGGCCTTTCCTCCCACGGTGCCCTCGCAGTAACATTTACTGATGAGACATCGTTGTGGCTTTCAGGGAGAAATGTTCCCTTCTCAGACACAGGGTAATGAAGGGTAGATTTGGGGCTGAAAGGATTTCAAATGTTATGAAGACATTGTGTTACCTGAAAGTTAATGTTATGGTATTCTTTATCAGAGACATCAGAGACTGTCCTTCATGAATATTGGATACCCTGATCACTTTCTGTGTTTTTTATCTTGAATTCTATTTTGTTTCATGTTATTTCTATGTCCACTTTCCTTTTGTAATGTGACATATTTCCAGTTTTGTCATTCAGCTATAATACTGTTGGTTTAAGTACTAATATATCATTGGGCTTCATGTTAACTAAATGCATATGGTGCATAACAGGAGTTTCATCCATTTACATGCTTTTCCTCTATATTTTCTGCAGTTTTTCCCTTCAGATGATTGTTTTAATCATTATAGCATGTAATGCTTGGGAAAGTACATTTTTCCCCTTGATTTTATTTTTGGTTACATTCAGTTTCCTTTTTGTTTTTTTAACACATTATTTATTGTATGTATAGTTGATTAACAGTTTTTAACTATCCCTTTTCTGACTATAAAATCACAATTCATCTTAGCTTTGTAAATATTGCTGATTAAACATTTTGTAGTGTATGTTTAATTTTCCTTTTTGCCTTCAAAGTGAACTTTAGTTTAAAAAAGTTGATTTGTTTTCTCAACCTCATGTTTTTTCATCTCATTTTGCTTTTTATCTTCTATCCTTCATCATACATCATTCATCATACATCATACATCATTCTACATCTTGTTGTAGAATTTTTTTAATGAGATAATGTGTTTCCAAAGAGAAATGTGAAAATGAAATAATGCATTTCTTCTTTTATCTAAATGTAAAATCAAAACATACATATTTCTATAAGTAGGGTATCTGTTTCCTTTAACAGAAAACTATAAAATGGATAGCTTAGTTTTTAAAGGTTGTTCATTTAGGCTCTGTATTGCAAATTATTTTCACTGATAGGAGTTTATAAGCACAGTTCTATGGAGCTAAGAAAAGAAATTAATTGCCTACTGGATAATTGGGTTAAGGCAAACGAGACTGACACTTCATTTCTGTTCAATCTTAGGTAATAGATTTCCTGTGTATTTTTTACCATCATAGAAAGATTGACAGTCACATTTGCGATACAGTCTTTAACCTCTAGATAGAGATCCATAAACATGTTTTTGTCAATTGTAGTTTTAGTTAGTTAATAAACCTATTATTTTTCCCTTTAGTTAATGATACCTGAGTTTTATTCACATCCTTTCTTTGTTCTTCAGCGGTTTTAAAAAGCTAAACTATTTTCGAGTTGTTAAGGGGAATGCCAGGATTTCTCTTCTTTCTGCAAAAGACCTCTCATGTTACAATTTAGACTTTTTTGGGGGGTGGGAGGTACTGGGAATTGAACCCAGAGTCATTCTACCTCTGAGCTACACCCGCAGACCAATTTTATTTCTTGTTTGGAACCAGGGTCTCAATAGGTTGCTGAGAGCTTCACTAAATTGCTGAGGCTGTCCTTGAACCTGCAATCCTCCTGTCTCAGTCTCCCAAGTACTAGGATTATAAGCGTGCGCTGCCACACCTGACTATAATTTAAGGAAACAGGGAATATTTAAGAGCCTAACATGAACCATTGTTTTGTTGCTCAAAATAGTCTTTTTTCCTAATGAGCATGCCTAAAAAAATCACCTAAATTTTTCTGGTGATTGTAATTAAATTATTTAAGGAGATTGTAGAGTCTTTTGGGCAGGTTACTCTACTTATTTGTTGCCTTTCTTTATTTCCCTACAACTTAAATGTAAATTGAACTAGGGTTCTTTTATTTATTTTTCAATAGGCATTTTGTGAGTTTGTGATCATATCTTACTAAAAGGACTCTTAGGATCTATGATAAAGCAAAGGAGTTTTGAGAATGGTGATAGCAGACTAAATCCCAGTGCAGCACTTTGGAGGTGGAAGCGGAAGGGTAGTAAAAGTCAAAACAAGAAATTTTTTTTCTTTGTACCACAGATCTATTCCTTCCAAAATAGGCTCTCTTCCTCTTCCAAGTGTTCTCTTGTGTATAAATTCATTAATCATTTTAATGGAGATGGAAGTGTAGAGGGTTAGATTACCATCTGCCTATAATCACATTGACATCTTGCCTAGAAGTCTGTCAGACAAACTTCTAATAAAATAAAAATACATGTGTTTTACCTTACTATTCTAATGTTTTTTTGTTTTAGGAGTCAGTAAATAAAGCTCAAGAAGAGTTGACCAAGCAAAAAGAGGTGGTAACAGCCCAAGACAATGTAATTAAAGCTAAATATGCAGAAGTGGCAAAACATAAGGAGCAAAACAATGACTCTCAGCTTAAACTTAAGGAATTAGACCACAATATCAGCAAACACAAACGGGAAGCTGAGGATGCTGCTGGGAAGGCATGTTTGTGTTCTTTTTTACCTTTAATAATCAAATTTTATTTCTGGGGTGTTTAAAAATTTCTATTATACTGCTCAATGAAAAACTTGGTATAAATGATAGAATGATAGTCTAACATAATTTTGAGCTTACAACTATGTTAACTTCTTCTCAACAATGCTCATTTTAAACAGATGTCACAAAAAACAAATGTAACTTCAGATATTTGTTCTCATCTACATGATGTATTTATTTAATTTATTTAAGACTTACTTGACTTTCAAGTGTTCTTATAAGGATTAATATTGTCAATTTTTGAAACTTTATTGAAAATCTGATACTTTGCCACACAGTTATTTTGAGATTATCACACTGGTTTTGGGTCACTCTTGGAATTTCTTCCTTTCCAACACATACTTTTGCAGAAACTTGTTTGGTTGAGAGGCGTCCTCCGTCATGTTTTCTTATGTGTGTGCCTTTCAATGCCCAGGATCTTTCCCGCCTCCTAAAAGTACAAAACCTTTAACTTGAAAAAGATCATCAAGAACACACAAAATAGTTTTCTCAACCTCTGAAAGAACTATAGATAACTATGTTCATTACTTAGTTTAGAAAACATTTTTATGGCTTCATCATAATCTCCTCTTTAGTTTTATTACTATTGATTTCTCATTAGCCTACTAGCTATTGGTAGTGGAGTCACTTGAGTTATTACCAATACCTGTATTCCTGCTAATAGTTTTTGGTAATTGGAAATGCTAGTAAATTGTGATTGCTAGGGGCTTTTATTTGCTATTGAGTGAATAAAAGGAAGGATTTACAAGTGGAGCTGCTAAAAACTCAAGGATTCTTTGTAAAACATCTTTGTATACCTACTATCAGATACTAAACCAGGCACCGAAGATATAAGGATGAATAACACATTCACAGAATGCTTCACAGAGCAAACAGGTCAACAGGAATAATAGATTAAAGGATAATTTTACTTTGGGGTCTAGAGATAAGACTATACCTATGAAATTAATAATAGTAGACAAATAGACGAGGATTGAATTCTACCAGAATGAATCTTAATTCTTAGAGAAGAAACCCTTTGAGCACTGTGACTTGAGATTTTTAATTGGTTGTGTTATATGAAGAAATACTACACTGTGTCTTGTCAAAAAAAGGTAAGAATTATCATAGAGTCAGCATTCAAGGCAAGTTTTTTTCTTAAATTGTAGTTCTGAGAAGATTATTAATCAGAATTTGTCAAACCTAGGATTTTAGCTCCTCACAGGTTGTTTCTTAAAGCAATAAATTCAACTTGGTAAAATCTGAAGGAGCCTCATTTGACTTAATTTGACTTTAATGGAGATGTTTTACGTATATAGGTTAATCCTTAATTTGGAAATCCTAAATGCTTCAAAATCCAAAGTTTTTTGTGTTCTTACATGATGCGACAAGTAGAAAATTCCAAACCTGACCTCCTGTAAGGTGTCACAGTCAGAATGAAGGCACACTAAAAATATATAAAATTGCCTTCAGGTTATATGTATAAGGTATATACAGAAAACAAATGAATTTTGTGTTTAGATTAGGTTCTCTTCCTCAAGATTATAGACATGTAGATATGCCTTTTTTTTTTAATACAAAACACTTCTGAGTCCCAAGCATTTTGGATAAGGGATACTCACCCTGTACCTTTTAAAATCTTTCTCTGAGTTGGCTCTTTTTCTAATGCTTAAGTAATAAGAATATTTTTTTCTTCACTTTTTTTCTTGAGCCTATGCTTCAGGTAAAAATATTCATTCTTATTAATGGTGAACCTCATTTTTTCAGATGATGCATTGTATTTTTTCTGCCAAAAATTTGATTTAAAATTAGTAATATTCGAGAAACTGGGTCTATAAAAGTTGGTTTGTAAACAATCATATGACCTATTTTCATATGTGGCTAGGTATCTAAAATGTTGAAAGAGTATGATTGGATTAGTGCAGAGAAACACCTCTTTGGCCAACCCAACAGTGCCTATGATTTCAAAACTAATAACCCCAAAGAAGCTGGCCAGAGGCTTCACAACTTACAGGAAATGAAGGAGAAGCTAGGAAGAAATGTCAATATGAGAGCGATGAATGTCCTGACAGAAGCTGAAGAGCGGGTGAGTCAATCCCTTGTGACTCTCTGGCCCATTAGAACAAAGTAGCATTGGTGACTCTCTATGACCCTTATCAAATTATTGGATTCAGCCTTTTTACTTAATGTCCTAAGAGCCTTTTCCCTCTCTATTTTCTATTTCATCCTTTTCTCCGTTTCTTATTATTTCATTCTTTTTGTATTATCAGTTTTCATATTCTGTCATACCTTGTTTCCTTTTGCTCTTTGCTATAAACATGTTCTACTCTTTTCTAATTTTTGATGTAATAAAAACTTCTATTAATTCCTTAGTTCTGTCATTTCTTTTACTTGCCTTGAGTAGCCTTAAAAAATAGAATATGCTGCTGTCTGCCTCAACCAGTCACTCCAGAACTGCTGTCTTCCTTTGACTCTAGTATATACTAAAGCCATTATATAAGTAATGACTGAAACTCTTGTGTATATAACCACAGATTTATTGTATCTTCTTGGTTTTAACTTGATATTACCCATTTCTTCTACCCTGAAAAAACTTGTTGTCTAGAAAAGGAATTTTAATGCCATCTAATAATGAACTTAGAAGATCCTGTCACTAGAAAAATTCAGTGGGGACAGCCACCCCTACTCTCAGGCCCCATGGGAAAAGCAATCTTGATAATTTTGTATTAATGCCTTGTACTTTTTTTTCCCCCTGTGGTATTACAGATTGAACCCTGGAGCATTCTACCTCTGAGCTACATCCCCAGTCCTTTTTTTTATTTCGAAACAGTGCCTCGCTAAGTTTCTGAGGTTAGCTTCGAACCTGCGATCCTCCTGTTTCAGCCTCCCAAGTACTGGGATTATAGGTGTGCACCACCATTACTGGCTGTAATGAGTTTTTTTAAAAACTGTTATTGACATTAGTATGTGCAAAGAATCTATATTATGTTGGATACCAAACAGGCTAGTAGTGCAGGTATTGTGATCTCTATAAAATGCTCCTGCTAACAGGTATGTCCCAGTGCTTGGAGCCTGGGACAGGAGGCTCACATGTTCCAGTTTAGTCTCAGTAACAGTGAGACCCTCAGAAACTGAGTAAGCCCCTGTTTTAAAATAAAAAGTGCTAGGATATAGTTCACAGGTAGAAAAAATATCCTAGGGTTGAATCCCCAGTACCAAAATAACAATAATAATAATAATGAAAAATAAAGTACAATAAAAAGTTTGCCTGCTTGTTTTCATTTCTACATTAAAGCTTTATAGTATATGATATACTTGTGAAAGGAAATCTTTGGTCTGAATTTGAGATGCAAAATATGGATCTTATTTATGTTTCTAAATTAATGATAACAGGGTCTAATGCTTTCTTTTAAAAGAATTCATTAGCCCTCCCTTTCCTACCAGAGAGGAAGGCTCTACTATTAATCAGCAGATGGCCTTGTTCTGTATTTTCTTGTAATTTTTTTTTTTTTTTTTTTTGCTTTTGGTTTCTGGTTTTTGGTGTTTTGTTGTTGTTGTTTTTTTTGTTTTTTGTCCATTTAAGAAATGGACCCATGCAGGAAATAACATAAAAATGTAGAAAGGAGGTTCTGGGAGCTTGACCATCAAGGACAACAAAGAAAATAGCAGGACTGGCTGGAGTTATGGAGAATATGTAGCCTCCTTGAAATGTGAGGCTGCGAGGAGAAATGGGTGAGGGAACATTTTAGAAAGTTCTGCTGCTACTCATGATATAATTAGCCCACTGCAGCCTCCCTCAAAGGAAGGCCACTTTGAATCTATGAGCTAAAACTCAAGGCAGCAGTTAGATAACCATTAGATACAGGGAAAGAGCATTCCAGCAAGAAAGAACAATGACGTAGCCGTAAGACAATAACAATAATGAGTTTATTATGTTCAAGGAGCTGAAAAAAGAGAGATAATAATAGCCAATTTCTGTTGTACTTATACATCATGGTGAAGAATTGAAATTTTATTTCACTTTTAAGATTGACATTAAGAGCATCCAGGGCTACATTTACTTGAGTTTACATGACATATTTTCCTTTTTGTCTTGGTTGCTAGGAAGATAAGGGAATATTAATAGAATCAAAATATTTCAAGAACCTTTCCTATATACATTTTCAGTTCTAATAATTGAATTTTACTATATACATATGGATGATATATTTTCTTTCCTCATAATTTGGTTTGCATTATAATTCTTAGCCTATTGTATCCTTTGGTAAATAGAATTGTATGTGTTATATTTAAAAGTAATGAAACCTCCTTATTCCTGAGTGAATTTCAACATTTTATAAAGGAAATTTTATGTTTTCCAAATAAAGTATGCTTTTTATCTCACAGTATAATGACTTGATGAAGAAGAAGAGAATTGTAGAAAATGACAAGTCCAAAATCCTTGCAACTATAGAAGACCTTGATCAGAAGAAAAACCAAGCTCTAAATATTGCTTGGCAAAAGGTATTTGAGCCCCAAAATACTATCTTTTATTCTGTATAAGTCAAGGATGAAGAATGGGTGTATACTCTATAAAGGGAATTTTTATGACTAATTGTGTCTAAATGCGGCCTGTGCTCACACCTTGATTAAACAACCTCATAGACATTTAAATGCATTTTGTCCATTTGGAGTTGACTTCTACTAGATTTGCAAAGGTACGTTTTTTGGTTTTTGTTTCTCTATCCTACTCTCATAGTCTGTTACTCTGGTTCTTAAGATGGATCATATTCCTAACTTTCTAGCTTTGTCTATTCCTTACTCTTACCTCATTTACTAGGACCATGCTACTTCTAAAGGAGATTCTATTTACTCTCTTTTCTTTTTATGAGAATGTAGGCTTTCATGTTTGGATACTGTCCAGTATTTGCTATATTCTACTCGGCTTCTGCTTGAAACTAGGAAACAGTACATTGCAGTTTCACATGGTGGAAGCTCTTACTGTTGGAAACCAAAAACCCTCTTCCAAGGTCTTTTTCAGTTCTGCCATCTTCAGTTTCTTTTGCCTGAACTCACAATGGTCAAATATTAGTTCTAAAAAGTTTCTATAGCAAGGTTTTTTTTTTTTTTGTGGTACCAGGGATTGAACCCAGGGGCATTCTACCTCTGGGCTACACCCCCAGACCTGTTTTTTATTCTTTATTTTGAAACAGTCTCAGTTGCGGAGGGCATCACTAAGTAGCTGAGGCTGGCTGCGAACCGGATCCTCCTGTCTCACCTCCCAAGTACTGGGATTACAAGCGCGCGCCACCACGCCTGGCTTATAGCAAGGTTTTTTAATATTTTTCATTTTTAAATATGGACATAGTAATTTATTTTTATTTTAATTCTAATTTAATGGTTAAATTTTATTTTAAATAATTTTAATTTTATTTTTTAATAGTAATTGTACATATTTAAAGGGCACACTGATATCTCAGCACATGTATGTAATGTATAATGATTCAGGCCAAGGTTTTCAGTCAGCATTCTCAATGTTGTGACTCAAAGTACCTGAAGACCACAACTTAGAGGAAGGAAGATTTATTTGCTCACAGTTCTGGAGGTTCTAGTCCACCTTAAGAAGGCCTGGCCATGTCCCTGGAGCTCAGGGCAAGGCACAAGAAGCTCCTCTCCAGCCACACCCTACCTGTCTACTTTACCACTCATTAAGTCCAGCAATCCATCAAAGGATTTATCCACTGATGAGATTAGAACCTTCATGATTCAATTATTTCACCTCTGAACAATTTGCATTGTTAATACATGAGCTCTGCCAGGGGACATTCTGTATCCAAACCATCACACAAAGGAATTGGCATCACTCTTACCTCAGACATTTAAAGTTTCTCTACTGTGACATTCAAAATCTTCTCTGCTTGCTATTTTGAAATATTTATTAATTATTATTAACCATAGTTATTCTAATATGGTATAAAACATTAGAATTTATTCCTCCTAATCAGTTGTGTCTCCCTGTACCTGTTAACCATCTTCTCTCCATCCCTGCTAGCCCACACCCTTCCCAGGTTCTGTCTGTGAGATCAATATTTTAGCTTTCATATGAAAGTGAGAATATGCAATGTTTGTCTTTCTGGGCCTAACACATTTCATTTAACAAAATGTTCTCCAGTTCCTTATGTTGCTACAAATGACAGAATTTTATTCCTTCTTAAAGCTGAATTAATATTCTATTGCATATATAACCATATTTTCTTTATACATTGATAGACACATAGGTCAATTTCATATGTTGGCTATTGTGAATAGCACTACAATAAATATGCGAGTACAGATGTTTCTTTACCAAACTGATTCCTTTTCCTTTAGATATATACCCAGTAGTGGGATAATTGGATCATATGACAGTTCAGTTTCTTTTTGTTTTTTGTCATTGTTTTGAGGAACCTCTATATTATTTTCCATAATGGCTATCCTAATTTGCATTCTCACCAAAAGTGTATGAGAGTTCCCCTGTCTCTGCATTCTTGCTGACATTTGTTATTTTTGTCTCTTTTATAATAACTATCGTAACTGGAGTGAAATGATACCTCATTCCAGTTTTTGTGGTTTTGATTTACATTTGTCAGATGACTAGTGATCTTGAGCAATTTTTCCTAAACATGTTGGCTCTTTGTATAACTTCTTTTGAGAAATGTCTATTCAGATCATTTCCTATATTTTAATCAGATTACTTTTTATTTGCTTTAGGGTTGTTTCAAATTGCTCGTAGAAAATGGAATGTTAAAGTGCCATCTATTGTTGTATTAGAGTCTTTTTTTATATAATTAGCTACTCCAACATTTGGTACATATATATTTAAAATTGTTATTTCCTCGTGTGGAATTGATCCCTTTACATAGTGACTTTTGTCTCATTTTACAGTTTTTGATTCAGCCAAATTTATCTCATATAAGTGAGCTACTTCTGCTCATGTTTGGTTTGTATTTGCATGGTATATCTTTTCTCCATTCCTTCACTTTTTTTTTTTTTTTTTTTT
>PVJS01013607.1:16088-41906 GCA_004027185.1 Glis glis | reverse complement strand
CCGGGGATTGAACGCAGGGGCTTTCTACCTCCGCGCTACGCCCCCGGCCCTATTTTTTATACTTTACTTTGAAACCGGGTCTCACGAAGTTGCGGAGGGCCTCACTAGGGAGAGAGAGAGAGAGAGAGAGAGAGAGACAGGAAGAAAGAGCAAGAGAGCTGAGGCTGGCCGCGAACCCGGATCCTCCGGTCTCCGCCTCTCAAAGTACTGGGATTACAAGCGTGCGCCACCACGCCCGGCTCACGGAGTTTTCTTAATTACCCAAAGGTGAGACTCTTTTCAGAGGGTGGAGCAGGAAATGAAAACTTCCGGCTCACCAACCTCCAGCCAACCTCCACACCAAACACAATGTTAAACTAGAGAATTCGAAGCCTGTGGTGTACTAAAGTAACCATAGCAAAAACCAAGCCAAAGCCTAAGCAATTCCAGACAATACTGACTCAGCTATTTCAGGCCTAGTAGCAATCAACACATGCTCGTTTCCAGGCATACAAACTAGCTAAGTCTCTAACGCTCTACAAAAGATACCTAGCATTGAACAAAGAATTGTGAAAAAGCAATACACTGACAGGGCACATATCAATAAAAAGGACCCAGATTCAGATAAAACACATATATTAAAACTATTGGACAGGGAATTTAGTGAAAAACTATCACTTTATATGGTCTTTGCATTAATTAATTTCTAATTTGTTCATCAAAATTTGAATACTTAAATATTTGTTCAACACTTAACGTAGAATACTAGACCTAGGAAGGACCATAAAATATATCTTCACCCTAGTTGATAAAATAAAGATAAGGAAAATTTTGCTACTCAGAGAAAGGCAATATGATGGCAGAAAGCATTTTTATACCTTCTATTTTGTTATCTATGATTTCTATTTTGAGCTCTATTCTTCATTTTCAACTTAAATGTTTTTGTTCTGAGATTGTATAATCATCCTAACATAAAATTCTATGCACATGTATCCTTCATTCACACCTATGCTTCAATTTTGAGCTCTTACCAATATGCTAGTGAGCACTAATTCTACATCCTCAGACCACTTATCTGCCTGGATTGTGGACATATGTTTATGATGTGTTGCTGCAGGATATTTCACAAAAATTGTATTCTACATGCCTAAAACAGGATAGAGCATACATAAAGTCAGATTCTGTACCTCTTTGCCAAAATTTGTTTACCAAATTTTTTATTAATTTTTAATGTATATCATAACTATCCAACACCTAAAGCTAGAAAAATACAATGAAAGTATAAAAACCATTACTAACTTCTCTATTAACTTCATTTAAAATACATAGACCTTCTATTCTCTGTAATACTCATCACCTCCTGTCCTTGTCTAAATTATAACATTAGTCCTTTTAATTGGTTGCCCTATCTAGAAACTCATCTTCTTCAAGTTCAACTAAAAATTGATATCTAAATATTCTATGAATGTACTCTATATGGTTACAAGGTAAAAATAATATTTTTTATTTAAAATGCTTTAGTATTTCTCCATTATTATGGCAAAGTTATTACAAATATATTTAGAGAACATGTATACACACACACACACACACACACACACACACACACAAAGTGTGTGTTGTTTCCCCAAAATTTGGGTGTATATTTGGTCACTTTATTTTATATATACCTTACTCTAGATGCCCTGAATTATCTTTCCTTCCTGAAAGTGCTATGATTTCTTATAATTCCCTATCTGTATTCACATTGTTTCTAATGACCAGAATTCTTGCTAGAATTGTCCTGATGAATTAGAGTTTACTCTTTTTTTCAGTACTTGTTCAGGCTAACAAGAAGGGAGGAATAAGTAACCGGCAAACAATTCATTGTGAGTTAGAACAGCTATATAAAGGGGAGAACTTTATCAACAGATGGAGCAGAAATTTGATCCCTATTCCCACTTCCCACTTAAATGCCTTTTACTGATTTTTAGTCCTTTTTAGAATTAATACAATTTTATAATTAATACAATTTAATTTTGAGAATTAATACAATGACTCAATGGTATTAATTCTACAAAACCCATCAGTTCCCAATACATTTTTATTACCTGCTGGTGTCAAATGGAGGTATTTGGTGAATTGACTCATTCAGCATTGTGCATGAAACCCAAGATGAGCTAATGAGTTCTTTCCTAATACTTAGGATCTGGGATACAGAGAACAGGACTTCTATTGTCAGTTGATGAAGCAGTGTGAATTAAGGTTTGGAATCTAGGAGAAGCCACATGCTTCCACCATTTCTCATGAAAACAGCAGAATTCTGTTCTGTAGAGAAAGATACAGGAAAGCTGTAGATGCACAGAAAGAAACACAAAAGAGAGGAAAGTGAATATTCTGATAATGTTTGTATCTTTGGTTCGAGTTATCTCCATTCATAGTTCCTAAGCCATCGTCATTATCTTGAAGTACATTTCTTTTTTTTTCCTTAAAGTATATTTCTTATATTTAAGCTGTGCCGTTTTTATGAATTCTAATAAAACGAGAATTCTGAAAAATGGATTGCTATTGTTAATAGAAATATTTAAAATGATATTTAATGTTGAAAGATTATAAAATATAATAGATGATAGCATGAGAATGGCACTAAATTCTTCATACTAAATTTAAGCAGTGAGACCCTGTTTCAAAACAAAACATTTTTAAAAAGGGCCAGGGGTATAGCCGAAAGTAGAATGCCCCAATACCAGAAAACTAAAAAAGAAAAAGAAAACTATTGGGTATGCATTAAACATACATCTCTGATTAGACAACATAATCATAACAGGAAGCAAATAATTGGCATTTAAAGAATGGCAACAAAGAATAATTTTTTGATTTTTTAAAAGCAGTATTTTTAATTTTTTTGTGGTACTGAGGACTGAACCAAGGGACATTCTACTTTTGACCTATACCCCCAGTCCTATTTTATTTATTTATTTTTTATTTGAAACAGGGTCTCACTAAGTTGCTGAGGCTGGCCTTGAACGTGTAATCCTCTTGTCTCAGTCTCCCAAGTACTGGGATTACAGGCATACACCACTGTGTTTGACTTTTTAAAAATAATTTAATGGTACAGAATATTTATTTCGTACTATTAAAGCACAATATTGAAAAATGATTGTAATTTTTGCCAGGTCAAAAGAATGGAACACTTAATTTGACCTTCAAACTCCCATTATAATTTAAAGAAAGGGCTACTTTTCATTCAAATAAATGTACATATAACTTTTTCATAAATAAAATCACATCACAACCTTTTTATTATGTTTTTAAAAATATTTTGAATTTATTCAAATATTTAAAAAATATTCAGCCTTCAGCAATTTTGTTTTTCCACTTTTCCCTTTAATTATTACATATTGGTAGTATGATAGTAACTGTAATAGAAAAGAGATTGATGATAAAAAGGAAGAGGAGAGAATAGTAACACGTATTAAACGCTTACTATGTGCTAGGTTGATGTGAGCCTTCTTCACACTTTTTAACTTAATTCTCACAGAACTTTCTAATCTCAGCACCATATTTAATCCTCCTTTTCTGGGTGAGACACTGTTCTCAATAGCTCAAATAGAAAACACCAGAGCCAGGATTTAAACAAGCATTCTGACTTCCAATGAATCTTTTTAAAATACCAATTTTATTAAATTCTTGAGAATGATTTGCATAAAAATTCCAGAGTTAGAATACTTTGGCTTAAGGTCTCATTCAATTATTCATTTAATCATTTAAACTGGGTTGATTCCTTCATTGTTTAGTGAACTATATCATTATAACTGCTTTATTTTAAGAACTCTATAGGAATTAAATAAAGTAGTATAGAGAACATGTTCTATCAGCTGGTAGTTAGTATAGACATGAGTTTATACCTATTTATTGTATGATACCAAAGTTTTGTTGTCGTTTGGCTTGTGGTTGTTCCGGTTGTATTATCCATTGAGATTGCCTTAACTATTAGAAAATAATGGCAATAATTAGTACTTCAAGGTGTCCATCAACAGATGAATGGGTTACAAAACTATGGGATATGTACACAATGGAATTTTATACAGCCATAAAGAAGAACAAAATTACATCATTTGTAGGGAAATGGAAAGAATTAGAGAACATTATGCTAAGTGAGATTAGTCAGGCACAAAGAGTGAAAAGTCGGATGTCCGCCTTAATATGTGGAAGCTAGAGAGGAGGAGATTTAGAAGGGACTCCAAACAAAGAAGGTGAAAGCTTTAGATGAACAAAGAAGATGACCTAACTGAGGGAGTTGGGAGGGGGGTGGAGGGAAACACACTAAAGCGCATGAGGTATATATCCAAACTTATAAAACTCAAATCACTGTGCAAAGCACTAAAGGGAGGGAACGGGGAGGGAATGGGGCGGGACTTGAGGGAGGGCTAAATGGGCAATGTGTGCATGTATGACTCTTCTAACCTGACACCTATCAAATGTATAATTACAATGCACCAATAAATGGATATAAATTAAAAAAATGGAATGTTATTGATTTCTTAAATATAAGCGAGTTTTGTATTCAAATTTATATATAATGGCAATAATTAGTACTTTTAAAAATGGAATGTTATTGATTTCTTAAATATAAGCGAGTTTTGTTTCCAAATTTACATATAATGTCAATAATTAGTACTTTTAAAAATGGAATGTTATTGATTTCTTAAATATAAGTGAGTTTTGTTTCCAAATTTACATATAATGTCAATAATTAGTACTTTTAAAAAGGAATGTTATTGATTTCTTAAATATAAACGAGTTTTGTTTTCAAATTTATATATTTTAAGGAAAATTTCCAGCTAACATTTGTTTTCTTTATTCACTGCCATATTCTAATTATTATGAAAACTATAAAAGGAAAAATTTAGATGTAATAAATGGGTATTATTTCTCATGTAATTTTAGGAATAGTTGAAACAAAAGCAAATCAGTTAAAAATAAATTAACGCATTCCTATTCATTAAGGAGTAAAAGAGAATCATATTGATGAGCTCCTTATCATTCCGAGATGTTTTTCCCTGTGGTGAATGTTGTGTCAATTTACAATTAAATGTACACGCTTTGCATTCATACTTGATAGTTTTCTAATTTGTATCAATACATGGGATTTTACCAGGTAAGTAAATTGAATAGGCCAAATTTTGCCTTTAGTTTTGCCTTTACATCTCTGCTGTCAGACTTTGTTAGCAATGCATATAACAGAAAGTAAAGCTGTGAAGTTTTACACAATAATTTATAAGCAGTCATTATTATTACTTAAAAAGGGAGAAAGATTTTGTAGAAACATTTGTGAGCAATTCTGCCTCAGGTACTTGTGTCTTGTAACCACAGTGGAGACATCACAGACAGAGAGAGAGAATGGCAGAAAGGAAGGCTAAAGCTTCCTGAGTTGAGCCTCCAAAGAATCCCTGAGATCACCCACTTCCAAGCTGCTCGCCTAGCGAGTGGTGCATGCGCCTGCAGCTTAAGACACTTTTATTAGATTGTTTTTTTTTTCTACATAGAAGAATCTCTAACTCATGCTTGCTTTAATATTCTATAGTAATTCCCCATGCATAAATGTAAAATCCCTCGGTATCTAAGAATATCTGATATATGATAGCAATTTTCTGAGAACTGTCTGTGTCTGTGAAGAGCAACTGTCTACACACACACACACACACACACACACGCACACACGCACACACAGACACACACACACACACACACACACACACACACACAGATCTATGTGAGCATTCCAGAAAGATAACCCAACATATAAAGACATCCAGAGATGGAAGAAAATACGATGCAAGGAAAGGACACAGAACACTGATGAAGGTAGGTATCGTTGCTAAGGAAACACTGGAGCCTGTTGCGGTGGGGCAGCGCAGGCCATTTTGAGGATTTTGCACTCTACCCAAAAACACAATGAAGTGGTAGTGGTGGTGTCTAGCTAATTTTAGGCAAGACATTTAAGTTTGCTTTTTTTTGAGATTATATGAAACAAAATTAGAGAATGAGGCAAAAGCAAATGAGCGCCCAGGAAAGAACTTGAAGGAGTCTCAGGACAGGAATTCTTGGCGACTGTGAGGATGTAGTGTGAAGGAGAGGATGTATCTTTACTACAGTTTTCTGGCTGCTTGCAGGAGCTGGATACTGAAAATAGGTGAGAGAAATAGGATGGTTTCTGAGGACTCTGTTTTCACATGATACACAATTGAGAATTTGTTTTGGCCTCCAAGAGAAGACATTGGATAACTGTGTGTGTGGGGTTGTGGAACTATTTAAGTCGACTCTATTAGCATATTACAATTCTTAAAATCATAAGAAAGTGGGGCATGGTGGCGAACGCTTGTAATCCCAGTACTTTGGGAGGCGGAGACCGGAGGATCCAGATTCGCGGCCAGCCTCAGCTCTCTCTCTCTCTCTCTCTCTACCTAGTGAGGCCCTCCACAACTTTGTGAGACCCGGTTTCAAAATAAAGTATAAAAAAACAGGGCCAGGGGTGTAGTGCAGAGGTAGAATGCCCCTGGGTTCAAACCCCGATACTGCAAAAAAAATTCATAAGAACATTCAAATGAGGTAGGCTATATAATGAAAAGACAAATAAATTCTTTTAAATATTTTATATAAGGTACAATAAAGTCTGAGTTGGGATGAAAGAGAAGCAGAATGCAACATAGAAATCAGTTATTTCAAGGAAGATATGCTCATATGTATTGATTACTGTTGGCATTTAAAATTAGGACAAAAACTACTTACAAGGTAAAAGTATTAACCAACTTAGAATTATTTCAATAGAGTAGCAGAAGCCATGGTTTAAGGTGTAGAAACTGAAATGTAAACATGTATTTAGAAAGTATAGCAAAATATTTATAGTGTTTTTCTGTAAGGAAAAATTAAGATAAGGTGTTCTGAGCAGACTTAGATTATGGAAAACAACCAAAACATTTTCTAGTCATTTCAAGAACACTTACTGCAACCATGATGAAGACAGGTTCTTTATTAGTCAACATTCCACATAATTATAGTATTTCACACCAACTTATGGTATTTTAGGGCAGAGAGAGAGAGAGAGTAGTACAACCTGGAAAGCAAGTTGGGCATCCATTTACCACTGAGCTCAGCTGGCCCTGTGTCGGGGTCTCAGGTCCAGGTTAGTTGTGAGTCTGGTGCAGGAATTCAGGCCTGACCTTACCCAGTGCTCAAGGAAAACTGAAGCTGAGGAATTTCCTGATGGCTACCAGTACGGCTGGCTGGGTCAGTGTTCAGCCTCATTATTGGCGATGGCAATGGCAAGGTGGCAAGGCTCCTTGGCAGAAGAAACTGTGAGTTTTCAGTCTCAGGTACTGATAATTATAGTCTTCAGGTTGCTAGGGAATCCATGTGTCTGGCAAGGCATTACAGCTGGGTAACAGGCATTGTAGCTGCACATTGCCTATCAGGCCCAAGCTTTGCAGCCTGTGTCTGGTGCCTGTGTGTTGTCCCTGAGACCCTGGGCCTTCTGTGCCATGCCTATGTGTGCTGCGAGTTATACTTGTACACTGCACATCACGTGTAAGCTATGCTCAGATGTACTTTGGGAGTGGCATCCCTTTTTGGCTTTAATGGAGCCCCTTTTTTAAAAATATGCGCTGCATACAGAAGGTGATATTTCTAGGGTAGGGGACTTAGAAGGCTACCTTTGTTGATGAGGACTTTGTGTTTTAAAAAAATTTTTAAAGAGAAAAACTATGCTGGTGAGAAGAGGAAAATGCATTAGGAGACCTTGAAGAAAGAGGAAACAATGCAAAAAGAAAGGAGGAGGCATTCAAAGTTTTAAGACTCCAGTGAGTGTTTGGATGGTGAGGTGGGATCTGAAAACCAGGTGAGGGATTGGTAGGAATAGGGTAACTTTTTCCATTTAAACAAAACTGAGAAAATAAGTAGGTATAGTGTTTTTTGTTTGTTTATTCTGTTGTTTTTCTAGGTTTGAGAACATAACACTTTGAGGATTCTGTTTTCTCCCTGTACTGTGTCACTAAGGTCGTTCACTAGCAGTTGGATACAGGAATTTTGATGAAACACAGGAAAACTTGCAAATATTATTTCTTATTTTTGTGAATGCACCAAAAATAAGAAATGAAAAGAAAGTGAAATGTTAAGCACCAAATTGAGATGTCTTATGATGTATTTGGAGAAATGCTAATTTATTCTCCTTTGTGGTTTTCTACAACAGAAATACTACTACTACTACTACTACTACTACTATTACTACTACTACTACTACTAATAATAATAATAAGAAGAAGAAGAAGAAGAAGAAGAAGAAGAGATTTTGGAGTAGTAGCATGCATGGAAGGAAGAGGATGAGGGGGTGTCACTGCTATGCTCAGCATTTTGCCTGATTGGTCCATTTAATTCTTCCAACCTCATTGAGTAGGCATTTCCATCTTATTACAGATAAAGATGAAAAGAACATAGATAAAATAAATGGTTGAAATTCTTACAGTTAAGTACCCAAATCTTACTTGAACACTGGACTGTCTAGCACAAAAGCCAGAAATTTAACCACTAACATTATTGCTTCTATAAAAATCAATAATGTGCATTGTGCATTTGGAGAATAACAGTTTTCTTTGACCAGAAATTGGTTACTTGAAGGAGTAATGGATGATATGATTGATAGAAAAGAAACAAGTTTATATAACTTATACAAAGGCAAGATAATGAATTATTTGTACATATCTGCCCTTTGCATGATTTGACTGTTGACCCCCTGAGGATTTTGTCAGTCAGTTGACGACCCATTTTCCCAAAACTAGATAGTAGCCAGACGTATGCCACTTGAAGCACAGAATTAATATAAACACCAAGTCTATGCTGGTGCTTATATTAATGCAAAGAGTCAGTCAAAGATTGTGTAATGTCAGCCGAGGGAGGCATAGTTTTAAAGTAATAAGGAATAAAATGCATTTTCCCTTTAAAAATCCATTCAGAACAGGATACTTAAAATTCTCACTTTCAGCCCACTTCAAAACACCCCAGGTTATAAAATACTAATGTTATAAAGTAAGTGGAGCTCATCTCTAATGAATAGGTGTCAATAGATTAGCATTTTAAGTATGGGATGACAGCATGATAGCAATAAACATCTGTAAAATTATTGCTTTTCATCTACATTAATTTGCTAAATGACTGCCATGCAAATAGCCCCAAACCATAAATTTAAAAAAAAAAGCATTTAGAAATCATTAGTAAATTAGACCTTGGTTACCTGATTTAAAAATCAGAAAAGAAATTAAGTGTGTTGATGCATAACCTACAGTACTAGAATATAATGAGGAGGTACAGGTTAGTGGAAATTAAGGCCCTTCTGTGTCCAAGGAGAATTTCAGAGAACGAGTGCATGCTGATTTTAGTGGTTATTGTGAGCTATTTAAAAAGAGATTGATGTGTATCACTGTGTTGTAAAAGAATGTTTCACATGCTGTGACACAGTAGTTACCTTTGAATTTCTGCCTATGGATATGGGTTTGTATATTAAGATTGTTGCACTGTACTGAGTTTATACAGGCACCATCCCTACTGTAGCCATCTTGCTGAGAAGTTGATGTCAAGATAGGAGGAAAATGAGTGAAAAATATAAGAGACTGGGTAAATAAATATCTCTGTGGCTCTATTTCTATGCATTACACATGCCTGTCAAATGTTTTCAAAAGTAAAAATCATATACAGATTAGAAAGTTTGTGAACCTGGCTTCACTTTAAAGCAGAAGTTTTACTGATGTCTGACTAGTATCACCCATTCTATTCAAAGGAAATTTAGAGCCAGGTGTGGTGGCATGTGTTTGTAATCCCAGTACTTGGGAGGCTGGGACAGGAGGATTGCAGGTTCAAGGACAGTCTCAGAAAGTAGTGAGACTCTCATCAACCTAGCAAGACCCTGTTTCCAAATAAAAATAAAATAGGGCTGAGGGTATAGCTCAGAGGTAGAATGTCCCTGGGTTCAATCCCCAGTGCCACAAAAAAAAGGAAATTTAATTCAAGCATATATTTTATTATTTTGTATTCCTGTTTAATTAATTTTTACTGAATTGTGGATTTAAAATAATCAAAACTGTGTTAACACTGTCCAAAATATTAAATGCAAAAATTCAGGATATCTTATTATCTCAAATGAGGACCTAAGACAAAGTGCATAGTGTATAAGATAATATTAATAACGACTGCTGGACACAGCTTGGACACTGTATCAGCTCACTGAAGCAACTATCTTGTGCACTTAATTTTCCAAAAAATCAGATGAAGAAAATATTATGATCAACCTGTTTTACAGAGTAGGAACTATTTATTGAGTGTTTAGGTAAGTTTTCTGGTATTATAATGTCATAAGAAGTGCCAGGACTTGCTTTACATTTAACTCCTTTGGACGTACTCTTTCAGCCATCTCCTAAAACTACTTTAAGAAAGATTCCCTATTTATCCAAGCTCCACCTCTCTCCCATTTTTTTGTCTGGTGTCCCTAGTGTTTGATGCTCCCTGGCAACCTGTGAATTCTCAATGATTGTTTGGTGAATGAACGGTTATATTTTTTTATTTATCTACTATGTTTGATGATTATGAAATGGAAGTAGAAGTCAGCATTAATGAAGAAACAAGTTATTGTCTAAATTTTAAATTTGGAGAAGCGATTTAAAGTTTTTTGGCATGCAGTTTAGTAATTTAAACGAAAGATATTGTGAATTGCTTAAAAATAACTACATAATAAATGTGAAATTGAATCATGGGTGAATTTTTAAAATACTTTTTTTTTTTGCGGTACTGGGGATTGAACGCAGGGGCGTTCTACCCCCAGACTACACCCCCGGCCCTATTTTTTTATACTTTATTTTGAAACTGGGTCTCATGAAGTTGCGGAGGGCCTCACTAAGTAGAGAGAGAGAGAGAGAGAGAGACAGGAAGAGAGAGAGAGAGAGAGAGAGCTGAGGCTGACCGCGAACCCAGATCCTCCGGTCTCCGCCTCCCAAAGTACTGGGATTACAAGCGTGAGCCACCATGCCCGGCTTTAAAATACTTTTAAACCACTAAATATCATTGCATCAAGATAAAAGAGGCTGGTCTATGCTATGAAATATAATTTTAGTATAATCGGTTAAGTGTAAAATTGAATTTTGAAGGATAGGCTTCCAATATGGTAACATTATAATAATTCTATCTTTGGGAAAGAAGACTCTAGCAGTTAAAGATTGGGACTATATTGGGACTATTGGAACTATAGTAGGCCTAAGAGAATTGAACTTGGGCTATTGCATTGTTAAATATGATATGAGTAGTGACAAAACAAAACAAAGCATACACACAACAACACATGATACCACAATGCTGGAACAGGATGAAAAGCAACTATTGGGCAACTCAAGGTGCTATTAATGGAAGCAACCCATGTGAAACCTAATAAAGAATGCCCCTTTCCAATACAAGGGTGGGTTTAGTCCTGGAATCTGTAATAACACCTGCCCTTAAATACATTTTAAATATTCTTGTCTTTTGAAAGTAGTTAAATGAGTTATAAAACTAGAGATATGAACATATTCTAATCTAGAATAAAGACTAGTACCAGCTACTCCTTAGCAAAAATATAATTTTCTATAGATAGCCATACTAGTTAAAGGAATAGAAGAAATCTAAAACAAATGCCTTTCTAAATGTATGAAAATTCCATTTTCAGATAATACATATTTTATGAAAGGTTCAGAGTTTCACTAAACATACACTGGTATATAATAACAAATGTTACTTTAAAGTAGCTAGGAAATTACAGTTATTATCTAATATTCTTATAAGAAACATAGGTAGAAACTCATATCTTATGTAATTTTGCACCCGCAACCCCACACACAAATTAACACACTGGTAAGATTGTCTTTATGTAGCTTATATATTCTCAGGGAATAACTGGTTATGTTTGGAAGATGTTATTCAACATATTACAATTCATTGTTCATATATTCAAAACTGTATAAATGATTTATAACTGGAAAATTCTATGTATTTAACAATATCACAAGTATAATAAAGTGTTTTATTAATAGATGGATCTTTGAAATATCTATAATTTTTAACTAGGTGATTAACATAAAAATTTATTATAAATTACAATTTTATATTATAACAAATTGGAAGAAATAATACTAAGATAAAATAAAAGAATAAATATGATTCTATATTTTTAATGTGATATTTTCCAGTTCTGTCACATAAGTATCCAGAGATAACATGATCATTGCTATCACCACTATAGAGTTTGAACATTTCAATCATATAACCACATTCCACTTCTAATACTATAATGCTTTAATAAACTAAAAGTTCTTCGACAGATACTTGATATCTTTCGTCTGGCAGAGACCAATCCTGACAGACTTGGTAATGCTCAGTATTGCCAGAAAACAAGATATTTGCAAAATATCCAGCTAGTGCTATAAAGTCATTGACATCTAAACATATATCATGTTAGGCATGGTATGTTTTTTAAATAAAATATTCATGGAAAATTAAGTAGCTAATAATATTCTCCACTTAAGTTTAGTTTTCCTATTTGTTTTGTTTTGAAATTAGGCGTGGACTCTAAAATAGTCATTTAAAACTGTGGTGAAATATTAGCTGTGTTACTGTAGCCAAACTGTCCACAAGAATTTGCTCATAGAGTAAATTCTAGTGTATTTATTCATTGTCCCATATTACACTGTTGTCAAAAAGTGATGACAAATATATGCAATCAAACATGGTGAATTTGTTTTCATTAGAAAGCTTTTCAATTGCAACTCTGTTTAACTTCCTAATCTTCTTACATGTGACCTCTAGAAACTGCTTGAAGATGAGAGGCACGCACATTGCCTGCCTGCTTCTTATTTCTTCCCCTGGGATTTTTCTGCTGCTTCCAGCAAGCTTAAAATAATCTCTCCATAAACAAATCTATTCTTTTGTATTTCTCAGCCTTATCTATCAAGTCCATTTCAAGAGTGTGAATATGAACAAAATAATGATATGGAGGGGGAGAGTCACTAAGACTGACGGCAGGCTTGAATATTAATGCAGTAAGTTCTTGTCTTTTTGGAGGCAAATTATGAGGGCCAAATTGGTATCTTTAGTCGCGATAATGGACATTTGAATACGTGGATAAATCATTAAGTTTTAGAGTAAAAGACAAACAAAACCTAAATATAAGGAGAGATCTATGTGTGAATCCATTAAATCCATACTCAAGTCCCCACACTGCGAGAAGAAAAGAGAAGTATAGCAAATGCAAATAAGTCTCATGTTTAGATTTTAATTATCCCTGTGTTTAACTTTTAAAATCTTCAGTTTTTTGTTTCTCTTTATAAGAATAGAGAAAATTAGTCTATATTTTAAAAATCTATAATGTATAGGTGAAAGAAATAAATGTATTTTAATACTACATATGCAGCTTTTTTATTATTTAAAGTGAATTCATAGTTTTTTCTGTAGTCACCTTCTCTTCCCCTCTTTATTTATGTTAATTAAGTTTAGATTTAACTGATACATGAAAACATAAAATTTGTATTATTATATTAGTTTTTAGTTGGCAAAATAGTATGCACTTATAGTATACAACATAATGTTTTGAAGTACATATCTTGTGTGTTGACTATATCTAGTTAGTTAATATTTATATTACTTTATATAATTATCATCTTTTGTGGTATGGTGGATCTTCAAAAAATTAAATATAGAAGGTGCCTATAAGCCGGGCGTGGTGGCGCACGCTTGTAATCCCAGTACTTTGGGAGGCAGAGACCGGAGGATCCAGGTTTGCGGCCAGCCTCAGCTCTTCTCTCTCTCTCTCTCTCTCTCTCTCTCCTTAGTGAGGCCCTCCGCAACCTCGTTAGACCTGGTTTCAAAATAAAGTATAAAAAATAGGGCTGGGGGTGTAGCGCGGAGGTAGAACTCCTCTGCGTTCAATCCCCGGTACCGCAAAAAAAAAAAAAAAAGAAGGTGCCTATATTCTAAAAATATGCTTATTTTGGCCCATATCATTATACATTTTATCTATTTTTGTTTCTAAGGGTCCAATGAGGGAGATTCAAAGATCAATAAATAATCTTTCATCTGTAGACATGTGTTACATTACTTACTTAAGATTATTTGTAATAAAAAGAAATGGAAATTGTGAATGGCAAATACAAGAAATATTTGTGTCTTAATAGTTTAGGAGTTTTTCAAAAGAAGCTTAATGGAATCTATATTTATGTTAAATTTTAGAGGTATTATTCTTATATTAGTTTGGTGTATTATAATACATGAATTATATAATTTAATTCAGTCTTATATAGATATATAATACATATTACTTATTTTCTTCTCAATTTAACTCTAGGAGGTTTTAGGGGTTAAGAAAATAAGAAATTGCTTTACCTTCTACATAGAGGTAGAAAGCTCTCTATCAATATTTTTATACATTTGCCAAATAACTGTAACTAAAGTTGCCAGATTTAAAAAGCAAAAACACCTAGCTAATTTTAATTTCAGATAAGTACAAATAATTTTAAGTATTAGTATGTACTGAATATATGTATGGGATATATTTATAAAAAAAACCATTGTTTAACTGAAATTCACATTTAACTGGGCATCCTACATTTAATCTGTAAACTCTGGCTCCAATTTGACATAAAACACTGTTTTAGTAGCTGAGGCTCTCACAGTCATGCAGAATTATAATGGGTCTGTGATGTGGAAACACTGCTGAAGGCTTCAGAAGGGGCCACCAAGCTGCTTTTGTTTTCCACACATAATGTGCCAAATGTAATGCCTGCAGAGGTGGTGATCCACTGCAGGAACTGATGAATCTTCAATTGAAAAATTTAAATATTAGCACTTTGTTTTAGAAGACGTTAAAATTGATTTGGTTAGTTTCTTCATTATCAAATACAAATATGTACATTTGCTGACGTTTATCTGGTATGAATAGTTAAAAACAAAGTATTATAGGAATTCATTTCTATGTTTGTATCTATAAAAAGATTGACTCACTCCTGCTTTTTTTCTTCTCAGAGAAGTTAATTTTTTTTTTTTTTTGCGGTACTGGGGATTGAACCCAGGGGCATTCTACCTTCGGGCTACACCCCCAGCCCTATTTTTTATTCTTTATTTTGAAACAGGGTCTCACTAAGTTGTGGAGGGCCGCGCTAAGTAGCTGAGGCTGGCCGTGAACCCGGATCCTCCGGTCTCAGCCTCCCAACTACTGGAATTACAAGGGTGCGCCACCACGCCCAGCTAACTTTTTAACTTTTAAAAAATGTATTCAGTTTTAAAATACATTTTAGGATTACAATATTACTGGACAGGATTTATAATTATATATGCTTTTATTGATACATTGTAATTATACATTAGTGAGGTCTACTGTAATGCAAACGCATGCGCACAGCAATACAGCACTTGGTGTGATTCCTTCCAGAGCCTACCCCAGTCCCCGCCCTCCCCATGAGGGTCATGGGATACCTTCATGTATAGACATAGCATTATTTGCACTGTTTCCTTCATCAAGCCTTCTTTTCCCCCACCCATCTCCCTCCTCCAATACCTTCCACTATTCTACTGATCTTTCTCCATTTATTTGAACTCCCTTTTGTTTCACATTTTTTTCTCTAGCTTCCATGTATGAGAGAACACATATGACCCTTGACTTTCTGAGACTGGCTGATGTCACTTAGCATAATATTCTCTAGTTCCATCCATTTTCCTGAAAATGACATAATTTTGTTCTTTTTTTATGGATGAGTTGTTTTTGTTCCCCAAGATATAAAATATGGCTAAGATAGGCCCAACCGCAAAGGTATTTGGGAGTTCAAATATGATGATAATTGTGGAAGCAAAAATTGAAGTATAAATGGTGTTAAGCAAAGAAAAGAATTATCCAAATGTCATCTATTTTGGTTTTTGAAGTGAAATAGTTTGAATAATTATTGCTTGGTTAAAAGAAAAAAAAGAATGTCTTACTATGTATTTAATATGTAGGGAATCTTTTCTTATATGTAAGATATAATGAAACATATCAGCCAGGCGTGGTGGTGCACACTTGTAATCCCAATACTTAGGAGGCGGAGACCGGAGGATGGGGATTCACAGTCAGCCTCAGCTACTTAGTGAGGCCTCCGCAACTTAGTGAGACCCTGTTTCAAAAATAAAGAATAAAAAAAGGGCTAGGGGTGTAGCCCTGGGTTCAATCCCTGGTACCACAAAAAAAAGTATATCTCATACTTTTCTTTAAATTTTTGTTTAAAACTATTTTCACTGGTACAATTTTTAAAAACTTAGATTTATTATGAAGTAATTGAAACTGAGTTTGTGTTTCAAATTAAACAATTTAAAATAGTATTAAGGTAAAACAGTTTTCCTCTGCTACAATAAATGGACATTAATAAATGTCAATAATTATATTGATTTAACTTACAATTTATAGATAATAAATGCATTAGCTTTATAATGATACATATGCCACTTTGACAATTAGTTTTTAAACAATTTAATAACTCATTTTAGTTCACTAAAGTTGTTCTTTTAAAATAAGTACATTACATTAATTTGGATTTATATGCAAAGAAACTGGATTTATTTTTGTCAAAAACATACTAAAGTTATTCAGAAAATCTCCCAAATATGTACCTACATTTTCCATAAATATAAGCCTTTTTTATTTTAATAACTTTAGTGACAATCAAATTTTAGAATGTTGTGAAAGTTGTTAATGATTTTTTGTGTCTTTAAAGAACCTAATAAAGAGAAAAATTTTGTTTGTCTGTAAAATGAAATCATCACTGAGTGAGAAAAAGAACTTGTGCCATTGGTTTCTTCTCTCAAATATTTCTACTTAGTTTTCTGTGTCATTTTAGTTATCTTATACCCTAAGTGACTATTGACTTAGTCATGAAAATATTCAGCTTAATGTGTCTATTGTTTTCATACCATATCATCAAAATAAAGAAAATGCAGGCAAGTTAACCAAAATATAAAATCCATTAAAATGATTTAACATAAGTTCATTTACTTTTAATTCTTTTCAATGCAGATTTTTCTTTCATAGATATTTATTTTAAAAATTAATTAGTTCTTAGCAGATAATGTTCAAATATTTTCTGTAATACACTTTTTTTCTTTTTTATTGCTGCCTTATAATTTTGCATAATAGTGGGGTTAGCTGTGATACAGTCATACATGAACAAAGCATAATTTGGTTTATTTCATTTTTCCATATCTTCCCCCCTTTCTGAATTAAACTTATTTTTAAAGTGCATTACAATTTCAGTAGTGCCTTGGTTTTAGACAAAGCAACTATGAACAGTTAAATAAGTGTAGAGATTTAATGTCTACTGTTGCTGATATTGTATTGTATACTAAAAATTTGCTAAGAATAAATTTTATGTGCTTTTAAAAAACTATAGGGAGTACTAGATATACAAATTGGCTCATCTGTTAATCATTTCATTATGTATATCAAAATAGTATGTTATACATCTTAAATATATACAATACAAAATCTCTACAGTGAGTATTTCCAACCTGCCTGGGACATGTGTGCATGTATGGCCAGTTCAGGTACAGTTGTACTTGATTCTCTAATGGACCAATAATTACTGAACACATGATATATACTTGGCTTTGTGCTGAACTCTTAGGAGAAAATATCAAGCAAAGAAGCCACGATCCATATAGTCTCAGAACACATCACTGAATTGATAGAGAATGCAAATATTTATTAAAATATGATTAAAATTTATGTTTTGTGAAAGGAAAAGGTATATGTATATAATATCAAAGTAAAAGAGAGTACAAGATAAATATTTTCATGCTAAAAAGAGGTAAATCCAGAAGAAAAGGACTATTTTGATGAACCTTAATCGACATACATTAGTTGTCTCTAATGAACCAAAGATGAGAGAAGTTGAAATTTGGAGCCGGGCATGGTGGCGCACGCTTGTAATCCCCGTACTTTGGGAGGCAGAGACCGGAGGATCCGGGTTCACGGCCAGCCTCAGCTCTCTCTCTCTCTCTCTCTTCCTGTCTCTTTCTCTCTCTCTCTCCCTCTACCTAGTGAGGCCCTCTACAACATTGTGAGACCCAGTTTCAAAATAAAGTATAAAAAAAATAGGGCCGGGGGTAGCACGGAGGTAGAACTCCCCTGGGTTCAAACCCCAGTACCGCAAAAAAAAAAAAAAAATTGGGATAGTTCTACTAAGACATTTAAATAACCATGGACTTTCATAACCAGTATGTGGAGACTTTAAATAGAGTCATGGAGTAAACAACTATAGCTATCCTAAGGTAAGACCAGAAGAAATAAATGTCACAGAAGGCAGAACTTCTTGAAAAATGATGAATAAAAAGAAAAAAATTAGTAACACCAAAGGAAAAGGTGTCAGGATATGTAGAACTTCTGTTCATTTCTCAGAGTTTGGCTATGATTTATTAGTTTGTCTATGGTTATAAAGAAAATAAACACATTCTTTTAGAAGCAATAGATGACACATGATAGATGCTCATCTGTGTAAGTGTGTGCATGTATAGAATGCAGCCATGAGATACTCATATGCAATGAGTAAATGGTAATAACTATACAATAAGAAAACAATATTTACAGTAAAAAATTTTAATATATGAAATAAAATATACACCATTCACTTATTCTTTCAGTTGTTTCAGGTGAAAAATGATATGTGTAATGTTCTTGTATCTCTAGCACTAATGCCCACCATTTATGAGTCACCCATACTTTAAAATAATTTAGTTGATTACTGCATAAATGATGGGAGCATTAATTTTCAGTATTGAATCAGAAGAATCTGCCGTTTTAAAGTAAATTAAATCATATGAATTATTTTCTTCAAGAAGTTTGAACAATCCACAGTGGTGTGCACTATTGAATACTTTAAGTAATACCTCCCTGTAAACTAACAAAGATAAACTTCTGTTCTTGAACTACCACCAGTTCCCAATTTGTGGGATTTAGTATAAAATTATATACTAGTATACATATTTGCCTCTCTCATTTAGAATGTTTTGAAATGTTTTACAAATTTTACTCTACTATTTTGTTTTTTATTTTTCCTTAGTTTTACAAAATGCATGAAAAATGCATTCTTTGCTAAGATGATTTTCCAATTTTCTGTTGTTAATGTTTCAGAAAGAGCACCCAAATAGTTTGGTTTTAAAAAACTTGCAGTTGAGGGGTGA
The DNA here is from genome assembly GCA_004027185.1 of Glis glis. Lineage (NCBI taxonomy): Eukaryota > Metazoa > Chordata > Mammalia > Rodentia > Gliridae > Glis > Glis glis. The sequence continues at coordinate 22,682 of PVJS01013607.1, read as the reverse complement.
CATTTTCTTCTGTAAAGTGGCCTCTAGAAGTTAGTCGGGAACATTAACCAATTTTCTATCCCTTAGAAGCCTGAGCATCACCATTCCTCTGTGACGTAGAGTGAATTACCCCCATTGCATATAAACACATTATTCCACTACTTATGTCATGCTTAAAAATTCACCCAAATATAAATATTCAACAGCCACCCTACTATGATCAATTATATCTATAAAACCCCTTATGATCAAATAAATAAATGGTAAAAACTAACTACATACAACTTGAAATAGTTTTTATTTACTTCTATCTCTCATGGCGTGGGAATGGTTTCTTTACATTAACAAGTGGGAAAATATATAAAGCAACCATTTGAAGACATTGAGAACAACCATAACACCAAGACCTGTAGGATCCAAGAAAGAAGGGTGACACCCAGAAAGGAAGTCCCAATAAGCTCCTAATTTCCCATCAGTATATGTCTATAAAAGATTTCTGAGTAACAGATCTTCAAATCTTTTTTTCTTCCCCATGAGAAATTAATATTGGCTTTATCTTTTATATATATTTGGCCATGAACTTAATAGAGATAGAATATCAACTGTTCTGCTAGGCAAAACTATATGCAGTTACAAAAGAGCTTCCAGTTTGTAAACTGACTCTTGACCTGAGTTCGGGCTTCTCTGAGTGCGCGGGAACTTGCAAGGAATAGTTCCCAGCACCGGACCCATGAAGTTCTGCTCATAGAACTATTACAAGAATGGATAGTTCCTAGATGTGTCTCATGCACTCATCCATAAGGCCCATTCTCTTACACTGAGCCTTCACTTAGAGCTGAGCTTAAAAGGTATGATGGATGGGATTCAGCTGGCATCCCCATTTCCTGTCTTGTGTACTAAGAAATCTTGGTGACAGGGTAACCTATTATAGTTGTTTGAGTTTAATTTTCCAGTTTAGTCCAAGTGACTTATTCAGGACACTTGCTAGCTAATACTTATCTCCTGTGGTAAGATCAAGTGTAAAGTAAAAGTTTAGGGCATGTGAAAGTATCACTGGGAAGAGACAAAAGTTGGATTTTGGAGTTTTCGAAGCAGACTGGAATTGAAGAGCTGAGTTTCTTAGAGAAACAGAGTAATGTGTCAAAATTTCTGCCTTCAGTTAGTTTCCTCCCAATATTTATAAGCTACTAAGCCTCATAAACAGTGATCAGGAGATTAAGAAACTAAGAAAACTAAAAAGTGGAGCAGATTCCAGTAGTTTTTTTGCTTTGTTTTTTTTTTTTCACTTGAATTACTAAGGAGAAGTTTGTATTTCAGTTGAGACCTCAGAAGATTAACCCTTAAGGTGAAAAACTATGCCTTAAAAATAAAAGTAAGCCAGAAAGATATCGTACTTAATAAAGCCTAAAACACACCTTCAACTGCCTCAAGATGATCTGCTCCTATGTGTCTCCCTGCCAGAAAAAAAAAAAAAATCCTTACTGGAGGAAAACATCTAGTTCCTCTACATGTTTTTCATATGCAATGTCTGGAATTCAGTAAAATAAAAAAATCAGCATTCATGCCAGCTATAGGGATTTCATGACTTAAAGCCAGAGAAAGCACAAAAGAGGAAATTCGAATACACACTATCCAGAGATTTAAAATAATTTTAATTAATCCAGGTATGGTGGAGCACACCTGTAATCCCAGGTGCCTGGAAAACTAATACAGGAAGATCATAAGTTTGAGGTCATCTTTGGCACCCTGTCTCAAAATAAAAGAATAAAAAGGGTTGGAGATGTAGATTTGAGGATGAATGCCCTGGAATCAATCCCTGGAAATTAAAAAAAAGAATTAGAATTTTAGTAAATTATAGTATAGGAAAAGGATAATTAAGAATCATTCTTAATCTATCAAGGGAAATGTTATACCCAAATCTTTAAAAGGAAAATTAAGGAGAAATTCATAACTAAAAATTGTTTTAACTGAATTACAAATTCAATAGATGGATTTGTAGCAAATTTCAAACAACATAAAGAGTAGGCAGCTGGGATAATCATCAGTTAAATAATAATTGAAGGATAGACAGATTAAAGAGAAACAAGGTAACACACAAAAGTTAAACATATTCTCAGTGAAAATCCTTACATGTTGTTGTGATTTTAGGATTAAAATAAGGCTGGGCATGGTGGTGCACCCCTGAAATCCCAGTGCTTGGGAAGTTGAGACCGGAGGATCACAGGTTCAAGGTTAGCCTCAGCAACTTATCAAGACTCTATTTCCAAATAGAGCTGGGGGTATGTCTCAAATGTAGAATGCTCCTTGGTTCAATCCCCAGGACTAAAAAAAAAAATGATTTTTGAAGAATTATTTACTTAAAACTCTCCAAATATGATGAGACATAAGGCCAAATTTAAGTTCTATGCATCCTGATAAAGATAAAAGCAAAGCAAACTATAAATAGCCATGTCATAGGAAAACTTTTGAAAATGAAAACAAAACGAAATCCTTAAGTGCAACAATAACACACACACACACACACACACACACAGATTCTTAAAAGAAAATAATAGTTGACATAAATTCTATACCCATGACAGTTCCTTAAAAATAGAGGTGAAATAATAGCATTTCAACCAAGATCAACTGACAGAATATAAATTATTGGTAGAACTTGACTAAAAGGAACACAGATGGATGTTCTCCATATACAAAAAATTAACCCATGTTCAAGTAAGGAAATGCAAGAAGAAATGAAGATTATTAGAAAAGGTAACTGTGTGTAAGTCCAAATTTTATTGTTTAAAACATTAATAAGATTATATGTAGCTTTAAATTTATGTAGAATTAAAACATCTAAAATGATTGCATAAAGAGTAAGAGGGTAGACAATGGAATTAAAATGATTTAGTTCTCATATTTCCCGGGAATAATAAAACTACTAATTCAAAGTCGAATCTACTATGTCAACAAAACACATGGTACTCTCTTAAAATTAAGAGAGTATAAAATGCTAATAGAAAGAGGTAAATTTAATAATAATAATTCTTGACTAATTAAAGGAAAAACAAATAGTATATTCTAACTTGTATTTAAGATTCTCATAATTTTGAAACCAAATAAAGACATTAGAAGATAGAATAATACTAGACAATTTCTCTCATGCATACAGGTGCACAAATTCTAAACTAGATATTAGAAAATTAATCCCAGCAATATATAAAAATGATACATATTTCCAGTAGCAGGCATTATTTTCTAAAATGTTATATACAAATGTGCAATATGATTTATTTAGCATGAGTGTTCATTCAGCAAAAGTCACTCAAAACAGTGGCACACATTCATGAAAATCACTAAAAAAATGGTAAGTCTAATTTCAAATACTAATGACAATGCAGAAAGACGAGCCCTATCCACTTCAAGTAAAAAAGTTTACTTTGAGAAACTGATAATAACTTTCAAGCTTAACGTATGCATTCTCTATCCCAGCAATTTCTAGGCATATATTTAACTAACTCCAGTGCCTATTGTATGGACTTACATGTAGCCCCCCACTCCCCAATAACCACACACTTGAATCAAGCAAAAAGTTCATCAAGAGTAGAAATATAGGTCAGTTCTCCAGAGTGGCATTAGACCGACCAATTCGTTCCCTTTTCTTGTTTGTAGTTATAAAGAATAACTGTAGAATGTGCTATTTATACAACATCCATAGATAAGGAGATGCTGGCTAGAATTGCCTTGGCTTAGGTCCTTTCTATCTAGAAGCAGGATGTCCTTCAAAACTTTAGCCCCCACATTTCATGTGATCCCCCGAGGTATAAACCCCAAGATGAGCTGTGTTCCATGGTCCCTTAGCAGTTGTGCAAGTGGACACACACACGTTCCAGACTTCATCTGCCTTGGGTAGCTTTCCTGAGCCTTGGGGACCTGATCATTATGAATCCTAGGATTCTGGTGACCCTTGTGCTCACATGTAAGTAATAAATCCACTTCACGAAGCATGAAAGTGCGTGTTCTGTCTCACCAGAGTTGGATAAATAGTAAAACTAAAGCCCAAGATGGACTGGACTGAAGTGGTAACCAGAGTAATCATACTTTTCAATAAATATATAGCATTCACTCAGTGAAGTACTATATACAAATAAATGAAATAAAATAAACTATAATTTACAATAAATTTCACAAAAATGTGTTGATTTTAAAAAGCTAGGTACAAAAGAATTCATATTTTATGATTTTATCTATGTAAATTTTTAAAAGAAGCCAACAAATATGTAATTTTGTTGACTGAAAAGTACAAGAAAGAATTTTTCTGAGGTACTTGCATTGTTTCTTATCTTAATATTTCTGAGTTACTGGCATTGTTTCTTATTGCAGTCTTAATTTTAAACATTAATCTAATTATACCCTTTGAGCATATATCATTAATTGTATACTAATATTTTATTTAAATTTATATATGTGTTATGCAAAAATGAGTTGCCACATATAGATAGATGATAGATAGATAAATAGATAGATAGATTGCCACTTGTTTTAATTATGTTACATTATCAGATGACATGGAAATTGTAGTCATAAGCGGATATCATAATTGAGAGAGGGCATTAGACATTTAAAAATATGCAAATAATAAACTCCTAGTTCCATATGTACAGAAATAAGTACTTTTGTTGAAATAACATTTGATGGAAATACAGAGGGAAAACCAATTAATTCTAAAGGGGGAATCAAGAAAAGGTCCATGGAGTATAATTTAAACTTGTAAATGGAAAGGTGCTTAGAATTTCAATAAGTAGACGGGTATTGGTAGGATTTGTTAAACAGAACACGCTAAACTTAACAGATCATGTTAAACTATAAAATTGTACGCAGCTTAAGCCAGGCAAAGTATGCTTGATTCTGAAACAAATAGTATTATCATAAAATCAATGACATTTCATACCACAGTGGTGATTCTGACATTTCTAAATGGGGAAGTTTTTTTTTTTTTGCAACCAAAATAAAACCAGTTCTCGAATAACCTTTGCAATCCACAGTAGAACTCAGAGAAAAAGGGAACTCATCAGACACTGCAACAGAAACTACAGAGGGAGAAATCGTTCCCGGAATAACGGAGATCAGGCTTTTTTGAAAATCATTAGAAAGGCACTCGCTCTTCTTATGTCCCAGGACTGCAAAGGGTTTCAGGGTCTGTTTGAAAAAATAGTATTTTTTCTTACCTATAAAAATACCTTGAAAGAGAAGACAGTGAAAGTGTGAACAGTGAGCATTTGCAGCTGGAGGAGCTGAGAAGTCTCTGCAGTCATTATAGACTCTCTGATACACAGAAAGTGACAGCTCTGTCACGAGCAGGGTGTGATGGAGACCGGTTCAGGCAGAGACAAAGGGTGGTAGATAATATGCAGCTCCAGAGTGAGGGGACTGAGGCATTTTTCTGACGGTGTCTGTAATGTATCTAATTAGGACTGCTGACATAGTGTTTAAGTGAGGTATCTTTTAATTATGTTTGAAATTGCTGCTTATTTCATTGTGTAGGTTAAGAACGTCTCAACAAACTCTTGTTGGAGTAAAAAAAGACTGATCCTGAAAAAAAAAAAAAGAAGATATATCCATTTGTGAGATGAAAAGCTGGAAAGAGAGTCTAGTTAAATGTAAGATCCACAAGGAGACCTGCCCTGAAATCCTGGATGTTACAGCAAGCAATCAGAGAAGCCGTGCAGCCAAATTACAAGGAGATGGCTGATGCTCAGGATTTAGCCAGGGGATGAGTGAGATCCAGTTTCCCAAGGCAGATTGCTCCTACTGTGGATCCTATCTAGTTTGAGTGAAACACACTAGAGTTGACTTATCACAGGATTGGACTGAAACAGGAATGATAAATCATTAGCTCTCATGGAGGGATCAAAGGACACCAGTCTGGAGGTGTGCTGCAGAATAAAAGAAAAGCAAAAGACACGTGAGCTTGAATAACTGCTAGCTCTAGAGCAGGTGCTTTGCTGGGAAAAAAAAAACCTCCTATGGAGGGAAAGTCTAGGTTATTGAGTGTCTGATAATAAGAGGATTAAAGTAAGTCCATTTTTGTAATAGGATTAGAATGTTTACATAGAGCGAGAGACCTAAGAATCAAGTATTGACAGTTGAGGCTTGGGCAAAGCTCCTGCACCTGAGAAATGGAATAGCACCTGAGGAAGCTGTGAACACAATGGAATGGACTCTTTGTGACATGGCTGTAACTCTTGCAGGTGTTGACAGTGGTGAAATATTTAAAATACAGAAATGCAGAAAAGTACCGATAGTCAACAAAGATATGTACTTCCCGTAATGCAATGAACAACTCAACATTTCCTATCTACCATTACTATAAATGCGTTTTAAATATTCTAATGTTATAAATGTATTCTCTTTTACAAATAATCGGCTATTCCTTGAAGCCGGGCGTGGTGGCGCACGCTTGTAATCCCAGTACTTTGGGAGGCGGAGACTGGAGGATCCAGGTTCGCAGCCAGCCTCAGCTCTCTCTCTCTCTCTCCCTGTCTCTCTCTCTCTCTCTCTACTTAGTGAGGCCCTCCGCAACTTCGTGAGACCCGGTTTCAAAATAAAGTATAAAAAATAGGGCTGGGGGTG
>PVJS01013607.1:0-15988 GCA_004027185.1 Glis glis | reverse complement strand
TTTGAAATCATGTAGTAAATTTATCCAACATTATTTCCTTTTTAATATTGTCTGCCTCTTTTATTGCCTTTGTATTTCTACATAAAATTTAGGTCCATAATGACAGTTTCTCAAAAAATCTTTCTGAGATTTTGATAGGGAATGCATTGAAAATGTAAATCAGTTTTAGGAGAAATGACATCCTAACAATATTGAACTTTCTGATCAATGATTATAATGTATCATTCCATTTGTTTACTTTGGTTTTACCCAATTTCTTTCAGCAATGCTTTGTAATTTTCAGCAGAGAGGTCACAAACATATTTTGTTAAATTTATCCCTATTTTGTTGTTTGCTGGCATTATAATTATTTCAATTTTCAATTATTTATTTCTAGTTTCTAAATTTAGCCTTGTATCCTGAAAAATTAAATTATTCTACTAATTTTATGGATTGCTTAAGATTTTCTGTATCACAATAACCTATCATATATTTTATTAATAACTAGAAGAGCAGAGCTAGAGGCCCCAAAATAAAGTAATGATAAGGGAATGGAAATGTTAATTTTCCTGATTGACAACTATGTATTGTATACATGTATTGATATTATGCTGAACAGTAATTATGTGATAATGAAAGTTTCAACAAAATGTTTAAGGAGATGGAAATGTTTGCTACTCTGATTTTATCACTACACACCATATACATGTATTGAATTATTATATTGTGGCTCATACATTTGTAAAATTAAAATAATAATTTTTTAAAAAGCATAATATAATTTCCAAATTAAGGTAGTTTGCTCCTTCCTTTTCAATATTTATGTTTCCTATTTTTTTAATTTGTCTTACAGCAATGGTCGTGGAGCTGTAAAACAAAGTTGAGTCTGTGAGGCCAAAGAACAGCCATGAAAGGCTGTGCTTCTGAAGGAACTAGGATAGGCCTAAGTTTCTGTTTCTCAGAGATGTTCCCACAGAAATCATTGCTTGGTGGGGCCTGTCAGAACAATAGTGGGGCCTGAACCAATAGTTCCAAGAGATGTTCTCACGGAAACTGCCGCTTGGTGAGGTCTATCAGAACAATGGTGAAAAGTCCCTAACTTCCTCAGGAGTGACGAGCCAATCAGTGAACTCCAAATACCCCTAACTGTTGCCAACTGTATATGTAACCAAAATGTATAAAAGCCTGAGTAATCTCGAGCTCGGGGTCCGAGGTCAATACTCCACTGTGCTGGATGAGACTTGGACCCTAGCTCGAGCTAGCCAATAAAGTTCCTTTGCTTTTGCATTATCCATTGGTGGAACTGGTCTCTCACTTCTCCGAACACTCAAACCCGCAACCTTACAAGTCTAACTGGCATGTTTGCCTTGCTCTTTATCAAAGAGGAAAAGGTTTAGTAATATGTCATTAACTTTAATGTCACTGTTGCCGGGCGTGGTGGCGCACGCTTGTAATCCCAGTACTTTGGGAGGCGGAGACTGGAGGATCTGGGTTCGCGGCCAGCCTCATCTCTCTCTCTCTGTCTCTCTCTCTCTCCCTGTTTCTCTCTCTCTCTCTCTCTTTCTCTCTCTACTTAGGCCCTTCGCAACTTCGTGAGACCCAGTTTCAAAATAAAGTATAAAAAATAGGGCCGGGGGTGTAGCGCGGAGGTAGAATGCCCCTGGGTTCAATCCCCGGTACCGTAAAAAAAAAAAAAAAAAAAAAAAAAAAATTAATGTCACTGTTTGGACTTTGCTAGATTCCTTGTATCAAATTGGAAGTATGTACTGTGCATGCATATGAAATTTGTCAAATGATTTTTTCTCCTTTGCTGTGTTAAATTTAGTAAATTATAATTTTTGTTCTTTGGAACTTAAATCAATCAACTTTTCATTTCTGGAAAAAGTCCTAAATCCTTACTAAGTATATTATATGTATATTCATAAGGAATATTCATTAATTGTATTATTTTATTGTTAGTTTTTGGTGCAATTATTTTAAATTTTGCTCTTTAGGATTATATTAAGCATACAAAATGAATTATACATGTTTGTTCATCCTATATTTTCTTAAGGACTTGGGTAAATTGGTATAGTTTATTCCATAAATGATTCTTAGGCTTTATTAATAACATACACTATTATCAATCATCTCTATTGCTTTTGAAAGATTAGACATTCTGTATATCCATTCCTTTCACCTGAAGAATTTCCTTTAACATTTCTTAATGTAAGAGAAACTTTTTAGTTTTGTAAGAGTAATGTAAGAGAAACTTTTTAGTTTTCTTTTGTCTGTGGGGATCTTTTTTTGCCTTCAATACCTTGGATATTTTTGTGGTAAACCAAAGTCCTATTTTCCTCCACAAAATGCAACCCCTATTTATGAAGTGATTTATAACCAGGCATAAGAAGGTAGAAATGGATCAAGAATGCGATATTGCACATTCCCCACAACTGGGAAAAAAAAAAGTCCCAATGTTATTTAGGACATTTCCAAGATCAAGCATAAATGTGCTGGTTAGGTTGTATAGTTTCAGTTGAACAGAATAAATTTTGCAAAACAAAACTTCACATTAATAAATATATATATGTGTGTGTGTGTGTGTGTGTGTGTGTGTCACAAGTATCCCTGAAAAAGAGGACCAGAATTAATCAAAAATTTCATTGAACAAAACGCTTTAGTTTTGTTAAATAAACAAAAGCTTTGTGTATTTAAATGATGTACTACATATTGCCATAGACTATATTGATAAGAACAGGCCTTGGTTACACAAGTAGAGACTGAGAATCCAATAAGTAAGGTAGTTGCAGAGTATACATTTGTGTAAGTTTAAACAGACCACTTCAGAATTAAAAAGAACAATTGCAGATCATATCATTGCCAAGACCACCATAAACTTTGACTTAGGGAAACTTAACTACCCTCTATAAATCTAATCATCCCATGCATCCATACATATGTCCAGTGATTAAATCACATAAACAAATCTATGTTAGCAATAAGATAAGCAATTTAAAATTTAAATACCCTGTCTCATATTTCATCTTCCTAGGTAAACTTCAGGGTCTTGGAGCTAATTTGACTATCTCATTTTCTTTTGCAAAAATCCCAGGTCTCTTTAACATGGATTTTTTTGCTTCTTTATTTTTACAAAGCTAGATAGTGAAATTAACCACACAGAATACAATTATTAGTTTACCTTTTAGTTCTACTGATGGTATATGCATAGTGTCCAGTATAGTGTGTGGGTGAGGGGGGGCACTCAGTTACTATTTACTCAAGGAAAATGGGTAAAAATTTACTAAATGCTCTATATCCTTGGGTTATTTTTAAGATATCTAAATAAAGAGAGTTTTGTGTAAGGGTTTTAGAAGAAAGCTGCAAACTTCACAGCAGAAGAGAGACTCAAGAGTATCCCAGAGAATATCTAGGATATTTTACATAGTGAAATGATAAGAAAAGTATCCCAGTAAACTGAACAATGTTTGTCTTGCATAAAGAATTTGAGTTTTTGTCCTCTGTGAACACGCCTGGAAATGCAAACAAGCAAAAATGCAATTTGGTCAGTCATGGTGGCACATTCCTATTAATCAACCTACTCAGTAGGCTGAGGCAGGTGCATCATAAGTTTGAGGCCAGCCTGAACAACTTAGTGATATCCTGTTTCAAAATAACAAAATAAAAATGGCTGGGGATATAGCTCAGTGGTAGAATACCCCTGGGTTTAATTCCCATTATAAAAATTAAAAAAACAATTTGTAGTTCATAAAAGCAATCAGTTGTATTCTTTTCTAGAGCTAATAATGAGAAATTGTCCTGAATGTGTTTCCAGAATTCCCACAAACCTGGACTTGTTCTAGAAGCATTATGTGTTTTCAAACATCATTGTTTTTACTATAGTGCTCCATAATATCGTTTTATCAATATATCTTGTTTTTCATCAATATTTGTCTATACCTATACTTATGTGCATATCTATATCTTAGATTGGCTTTCTCAACTTCCATTTCCTTCTCTTTTTAATAGTAGAACTTATAAAGCTAAAACTACCTTCAGACTCCTTTGTTGCTTGGATACCAGATATGATTTAGGTCCTGTCAGTTCATACACTCACATGAGGTTTGATGAGAAGAGAAGCAGAGGTGTTTCTCTTTGAGATTCTGGCAGATGATAGTGATAGGTAAGGTGGTAGTTTGATTGCATCGGTGTTCATTAACCATCATCCACTTTCAGGGAAGGAATCGATTCACTGACACCCAACATATGAAATTGAGACAAACGTGCTAACATCTTTGGGAAAAGCCATGCAGAAAGAAGGCAAGAAAGAAGGGCAAAGTGTATGTACTTCACAGGAAGATAAGGACGTGGGGGATGGAAATTGAGACCATTTCATATATGACCTTGCAGTCATTGTAACAAGGGAAAATATTACTTAGCTTGTAATTGAAAGCCATTAGTGAGTTCATAAGGAAAAAGTAATATGATCTGACAGACATTTCAAAAAACTGACTGCTGATGAATGATGGTCTGTAGGAGAGCCAAAAGAGAACACAGGGAGAATGTTACAGTCATATAGATGAAGAAAGATGATGATTCTGACTAAGCCTTAGTGGTAGAAATGCTGTGAATCAGAATGCATTTATATTTTTATCTTTGTATTTACCAGTTTGACATGATTTCTGTCTGTGTATGAACTTCTTCAAATTTCAGTTAATAAATATTTTAGAATTTACCTATAGTTGCATTCATTTAAATTAGCTATGAATAATTTGGAGTGCTTTGATTTATAACATATTTCTTTAATGTAAATCCAAATCTGCATTACCATTAACTACAACCAACTCAAGCTTATAAGCAGTAGATTTTGGAAATCTGTATTTTTTCTTTTGATTTCACATTCTGGGAGTAAAAATACATTCATTTTTTCCAAACATGAACTTATAAGCATCAAATTTGGAGTTAGGGATGGAGTAAGCAAAACAAAATGTTACCATGACACATCCTTTACAATAATACGTAAAATGTGCGAAGTCTTTTCTGAACAATGCCATGACTTGAATGGATGCCTCAGATAATTTGAAAATTACAGGATGACATTTTTTGGAGTCTGGGATTGTTAATTATGTTGCAGATATGCCTTTTCTTCATTCCTCTTTTAAAGTAGGAAAAACACATCTTAAGCAGATTAGGAGACATTAGTATGACATATAGTAATAAAATATACTGCTTCTCATAAAAACAAAAATATCAAAGATAAAAAGGAAGCTAATTATGAAGCACTGTTCTGTGGCATTTTCTGTGCAGTGTCACATTAAAGAAGTTTGAAATATGAAGTTAAATGATGTAGCATGGCAAAGCTAGCAGTTAAATATCCTCAATTTCTCTGGGAATTGCTTGCCAGTCAAATTATTGATTGCAAATGAGTATAATGCATATTGCAAACAAAACTGATAGAAACATCCCCATACATCATTCAATAATGAATAACATGAACTTGTCAAAATAGGAAAATATTTTTTTGGGTCTTTAGTCCACCAGGTCTTAATGACTATAATCTATGCAATGAATATTAGTAGAGTGCTTTTAGTAGTAGAGAATACATTGAAAATCTTTCTTTGTGTTATGTAAAAGGTATGCTTTAAATATTTTTGTAAGGTCTCCAATCATACAATTATTCCATTACTAGGATACCCCAAGACTATAATTGTTATTTAAATGCATAATTCAGCTGGGTGTGGTGGCACATGCCTATAATCCTACCTACATGGGAGGCTGAGGCAGAAGGATCACAAATTTGAGGACAGCTTGGGCAACTCAGAGAGACTTTGTCTCAAAAAACAAGAGAGTTGAGATGCAGCTCGGTGGCACATCACCTCTAGGTTCAATCTCCAGTACCAATAATAAATAAATAAATATACACTTCAAATGAATATTATTCTGTTTTATTGTCTCATTCTTTATTTGAGGTATTCCTTTAACATCTGATGATTCCTGGTGATATTTTTTCACACTTGTAAATTAGGTACTAAAAACTGAGAGAAAACTTAAATTTGTGGACAGTTTGTCCAGTGATGGATCTTTGAATTCATTATGTACAATGAGACCCACTTTATGTAAAGTGTCCCATTTCCATCTACCCCAAATTTTGTATCTTTAGGCTTCCTCTATTGGACTGATTGATCTCCCCAAAGAGGACTCTACATTTTGTTTGCTGTGATTAATGGAATTGGGGTGTGAAAATGTATATCCATAAGTCAGTCACCTCTTCTTACTGTTAGCAGAGTATAATGGACCCCAGTATAGAAAATCACTTATTTATTTTTCCTTGGGAGTAAACTTCCTTTGACTACTGGAATACAGAAGGGCAGTCCCTTGTCTGCCAGTGACGGGGCTTATCTATTCTCTTCATATACTTTCAAACAATTCTCTTCAGCATCTCTCCCTTGACACATCTTCAGAGAGGTGCATTGACAGAAAACCACTAAGCATTTTAGGGAATTCTGTGAAAATATTACACAAAATTCTTGTTATATCTTCTACCCACTCCTAGCTGTACTTGTTGGCCCTCAGAAGTGTATCTATTGGGGTGAATCTATTTGTGATTGATTAATATTGATGAACAAGGTGCTTAAATTGGTTGATTTTTTGTGCAAAAGTATGCTTGGTGTGGAAAAACTTTTCTTATTGAATGGACAGGTTTAAAGTTGGTTTGGATTTCCATTTGTTTCATGGTTATAAAATGACCGATTTTTTTCTGAAAATACATGAACTTCTTTTTTTCATCAATATATGAAAAGTTTAATCAGAGACTTTGTATTGAGGAATAACTGTTTTGTATGGTTCATCTCAGCACTGAATAGATTTAGTTATCATTAATATTATAGTTAGTTTCCATATGTATATAGAAATATAGCTTCTATATATATACTATATTTTCATATATATATAAATATAGCTTATATATATATATGTATATACATATATATATATGGAAAGTTAGTTTCCAAAATATAGAAACTTAGAATAGATTTTCCTACTATGTCTGTACATTGTGAGATTATTTCTCAGGAAACTTCTACTACAAAGAAATTCCTCCAACTCATTTACATTCATACAGATAAATAGAAATATTATTCCCTAATAATATAATATACAAAATATTACTATTCCTTTATTTTCTGTCTATAGTGATTCATATATCCAATTTATCCACTCAAAAACATTCATTGAGTCTCAACACGGGACCATGCACTTTATATTTTGCTATATACTTATAGATATAGGTGTTTACACACACATGCACACATATTCATACACACAGTAAAATGGTTGGGAGGAGATGGAGAGAGAAAGAGAATGTACAGCCCAACAAGGAAAGATATTTTAAGTGACTCATTCTTTACTATAGGGACAAGGTTAAAATGAAATATATGGTATTGTAACTGTGGGGGAATAGGGTCATCGAGAAATGCCTTTTCAATTTAGACATAAAGTAAGAGTAGGAGTTAAAGTAGGTGTGGGTAGTTGGGAAAGAATCAATTTTACAGTAAGGAGAAAGGTGCATCCAAAGACTGATATCTAGAGGTGTATTTAAGTCATTGAATGGCAGCCAATGTGAGCATACAGTGAGAGAGGCCGAAAATTATAGAAAACAGTGCTGGAATACTAGGAAGACACTGAGAATTTAGCCTAAAAGCAACGGAATTAGACTGAAATTTATAACGTGAGAACTGACTCAATAAAACAGAGTGTTTGCACATGAGGAGGGTGTTAGGCAATCACGCACGGTAAGGAAGCAAAAGGAATTCTGGCCAGCAAGAAGGCTGTTTTAGTAAATGCAGCAAAAATTGCACAGGTTTTCCTGGTGGTGTGGTTTGGAGATGCTGAGGTGCAGGTGCATTCCAGATCTATTTTGAAGAAATATTTTATAGGATTTAGTGATCAATTGGATGTGGGTATTTTTGCTATTCAAAGGAAGACCACACTTCTGAATAGAAATTTGGAAGAGCCTAGCTTATCTAGTAATTATAGCTGCAAGCAAAATGTGATAGCAATTTCCATTAGAAGGATTTTTTTAAAAGAGAATAATCAAGCTGATCTACTGAAAAACTTTCACTAATTTTCCTCCCATCTTTTAACTGCAAATCAAGATAATAGTTTTAACTGTTTCCTTAAAAATGCCTTTTGGCACAATTTGATTTTGTTGAAAAAACCAAGGACTTCACTTGAAACATTATAATCTCTCTCTCTCTCTCGGAAAAAAAATTTTCTTGCATCAAAATAGAATCTCAAAAAATAGAAATAGGTTTTCAGCTAGTCTTTACTTCATCTCAAAACTCCATTATAGTTGGAAGAAAACTGTAGGAATCAAATATTGCTCAGCTCAGCAAACCAGACTATAAGGTAACACAAGCTACATGTCATTTTGGTGTTTTCATAATCTCAGCTAGTGATCAATAGAATATAAAGTGTAATAATTTTAGAATTATAATTCAATCAGTAAATCATTAAATATCATTTATACTCACGGTGATCACAGCTGAAATTGATTTTCTACTGTTAAAGTTTTTACTTATTTCAGAATGGCCTCAATGAAAACACACATTTCATGTTGTACACCTAGAAGATGTCTACACATCTCCAGCTTTCAATGGTTCTTTCAATAATGAATGTGAAATTAGCCTAGGTGAAGTCTATAATTGTTAGTCTTTGCATGGGCATCCAAATGATTTTTTTTTTTTGCAGTACTGGGGATTGAGTCCAGGGGCATTCTACCTCAGAGCTACACCCCCAGACCTATTTTTTTATGCTTTATTTTGAAACAGGGTCTCACTAAGTTGCGGAGGGTCTCACTAAGTTGCGGAGGGCCTCACTAAGTAGCTGAGGCTGGCCGCAAACCCGGATCCTCCTGTCTCAGCCTCCCAAATACTGGGATTACAAGCATGTGACACCACGCCCAGCATCAAATAAATTTTTTAACAACATAAGTGTACTCCTTGAAATAGAAAATCCAACGGGGTCCGTTTTAGTCAGGATTTTCTCTAAAAAAATTACTCATCTATTTCATTCAAATATCTTAAAATCAAGCATTTTTCTGCCTGTAGTTAATTCAAGCATCCATTCCTACAAACAAGGGACACGCCTCTCCAGCTGCATTCTGTTTATATTCCCCTTAATAGTAAATATTTTCATCATCTCCTAATTGTGTGCTAACACCTATTGTGCTTTCCCCAAACATTTCCTTGGAGGCAATTTAAGACTTGCCAAACTTGCACAAGGTCTTTATTTTGCTCCCAGTGTACAAAAAAATCATCTACTGAGGTAAAAAAGCTTCACCAGAACATAAAACGAATTAAAGAAACAGAAACCTTAAAGGAATAAGCAATGCATGTTCTAGAATATATTCAAATCACAACAGTATAGTAAAATATGATTATTGATTGGTTTGTTTGCAATATGGTTCACTAATGTTCTTTGATCTGGAGTGTACAGGACAATCAGCAGCTCTCCTAGACGGAAACCTTTTGATGGCCTTCTGAGAATTAAAGTTAAACATGCAAACACCCTTTAGCAGTTTACTTTGGTTCAGTTCACTCGTACTGAATTATTTGGGTTTTAGTCAAAACATTTAAAAACAAATTGAGTTATAATAAACCAAAATAGTAGGGGGAAACAATACTACATAGGATAGCTTGTGCACATATGGAGAGGCAGAATGGAGTGAATAGATGACTAAAAAATGCACTTAGCAAAGTTAGTAATTTTTAAAATTTTTTGCCCTACTAATGAGTAGGAAAACATGTTTCTGGATGTGGATAAAATAATCTGATAATGAAGATTCATGTATGATGGGAGATGTCTAACTATCCAAATGTAAAGCCACGTTTATGAAATGAGCTTTCTGAACTGCTGTTTGACTATATTGGAATTACAGTTTTGGAGGTTGACCTCCTCCTTCTCCTCCTCCTCCTCCTCCTCCTCCTCCCCTTTCCTCCTCCCCTCCCCCTCCTCCCTCCCCCTCCCCTTCTTCTTCTTCTTCTTCTTCTTCTTCTTCTTCATGTGTGGTACTAGAGATTGAATCCATGGCAGGGGCGGGGGTGGGGGGTTCTACCTCTGAGCTACAACCCCAGCCGCTTTGTTTTTATTATTTGTTTTTGTTTTGTTTTGGGGGTGCCGGGGATTGAATGCAGGGGCGTTCTACCTCCGCGCTACGCCCCCGACCCTATTTTTTATACTTTATTTTGAAACCGGATCTCACGAAGTTGCGGAGGGCCTCACTAAGGGGAAAGAGAGAGAGAGAGAGAGAGAGAGAGAGAGAGACAAGGAGAGAGAGAGCGAGAGAGCTGAGGCTGGCCGCAAACCAGGATCCTCCGGTCTCTGCCTCCCAAAGTACTGGGATTACAAGCGTGCACCACCACGCCTGGCTATTATTTGTTTTGAAACAGAGTTTCACTAAGTCGCTGAAGCTGGTCTGGACCTTGTGATCCTCGTGTCTCCGCCTCCCAAGTCCTGGGATTACAGATGTGTGCCACTGTGCCTTGACCAGAGGTTGGCTGCTTCAGCAGTGTAACTGTATCAAGAAACTCTTTCAAGTGAGTTATCTATGAGCCACACTTGTTAGCAGTGCTGAGAATTTTAGTTATGCTGGACAGCATCCCAGGCTTGCCTAATGTATTTGAGCACAGATTTCTCTTTCCAGCTTAATTTTTGGGTTCCTAGAGATAATTAGATGATAAAGGGGGGTAAATAGAATTTTTATAGGAGAACACATCTTCAAAGCAAAACCAAATAGCAATCATGCAGTTATTATTGCTTAAAATTATTTTGTCAATTTTTTATGTTGAGATATGTATGCATTCATTAATTTTTACCTACTAGAACCAGAAGGCTGAAGAGAGAGCACAGAATTCTGATATATCACTATTATTTCCTCCTTTTTTCTTCCTACTATACTAAATATCATCACTCTTCTTACTATACTAAATATCATTACTATATTTTGTAAACAGCTTCTCCCAAGTCAGAAGTTGTTCTATGAGCATCTGATGGTCACATGATTTGGCTCTTGAAGGTTTTCTTTTGACTCATCCAATCAATTAGGAACAGTTATAATGAACAAATAAATTAATAGTCAATATTTAGGAATATTTGTTAAAATAAAACTTGAGTTCCATCCATTTCCCTGCAAATCACATAATTTTGTTCTTCTTTATGGCTGAGTAGAATATTATGCTAAGTGAGATTAGTCAGTCACAAAAAATTAAAGGTCGGATATTCTCCCTCATATACGGAAGCTAGGAAGAAATTGGGACATAGGAGGGACTCCAGACAAAGGAGGAGAAACCTTCATGGAGTAAAGGAGGGAATTTAACTGAGGATGATGGGAGGAGAGAGGAAGATTTGAAGAGGGAAATATCTCAATGGACATGATGTACATACATAAACTTATCAAAGCCCATCACTGTGCTGAGCACAGGAAGGAGGGGATGGGAGGGAATAGGGCAGGAACTGGGGGAGGGCTCAATGAGTGCTGTGTGCATGTATGCCTCTATCACCCTGAACTTCAACAAGATGTATGATTGCAATGCACCAAAAAAATAAATAAAATAAAATAAAACTTGAATATATACCAACTCCCTAAACAGTGCTGATATTTTCAGCCACCACTTTCTAAATTAATTTATAGGGAATGATTAAAAGTTTCTATAAGTGTGCCATGAATATTATATGTAGTTATATATTAGGGGAAATACATATATTTTAAGAGCAGGAACTTGAGAAAGATCTCACAACGTGTTAATAATAATGTTTATTTTAATTAATTGAATAATCAGTAAGAAATTTATTCTTTTAAATTAGCATTAATGTGATTTTTGTAATTAATTTATCAAATAGAATTTTAAAAAGAAGTGTGTGTTTGCCCATGTTGTTGACTCAAAATCATGTGGGCCTTGTAAAAGAAAATTTACCTGATGTTATTACAGTTTTCAAAGTAATCTACAAAAAAAATAAATCTGATGGGAGTATGTTTTGGGCAAAATCAAGTCAATAGACAAAAACCCTTAGCCTGTATTTAGAAATGTGCTGTGCTGCTGTAATGCGTGAGACTTATTATTATTTATCATTTGTTGTAACCACAGGAAGGTCATAAAGAAGACAAGCTCTTGCCCTGGAGGCCTACAATCTCAGGAAGGCAAGTTTAGCAAGTAAAGTAGTTGAAAAATGAATTGTTGCACATGAAACTTCTATTCCTATTCTCCCTTTATCTTAACCATCTGTTAAAACAGCAATTTGAAATGTAGCCTTGCTTTAAAGCAATGATCAGTTAGCTAGAGACCTTGCTGGTTTAGGTATTGGAAGTTTTTATTCAGTGAAAAGAGTACCCTTGGGCTACAGAAAGCATTGGTGAGCCATTCTTTCGGAAGGCAAGATTTTATAGTATTAAATTATTTTCTGTAACTTTGAATGACTCTGAAATACACAATTGATCACTGTGACTATAATGCTTTAGTTTCAGTGGAGACATTTTCTCTACCATATGAAAATTGAACACAACTGCATAGATTGCAACTGAAAAAAAAAAGAATACTGAAAATTGCTAGTGAGACCAGTGGTCAGTAGGAATGAAAAGCAGGAAAAATAGTTCATGGGCGTAGTGACTTCTGAACAGAAACTCGGGTTGATACTACCACAGTGTGTTTGTGGAAAAGTGAGCAGACTGACTTGAGTATAATGAAAACAAAGTTTTAGGAAGAAGTGGAAAATCAACTGGGAACAACAAATGGAATGATAATGTGGACGATTTTAGAGCTAGGACAAGAAGATTAGGAACAGCTCTCACTGCTGATTCTCAGGAGAATGGACAAGTCATATGTTTAAGGTAGCAATTCTTAGAGTCAGCCTCATATTAAAACCAATGGACTTGTCCTTAAGTTCCACACTTCTTAGTTTAAAATCCTTTGAGATTTTTTAGGTAGTTTTAATTTAAAATGTTGATGAAATATTTTTGTATACTTTTAATTATTAAGGCAGAAAAATATTCTGTAGCTATGATAGGAGTAGTACAGGAAATGTCAAAGTAGAGATATTAAACTCATTCAATTTATCCAAAAACAAATATGAAAACACAGACGCACACACACAAAGAGAAAAAAAAAACATATATGCTTGGATATTTCAATTAAAGTACTCAAAGGTCAGCAAATCATGTCATGGAAAATAGCTATATGTAATTTTGTCTAAGGATATATGTGTGATAACAGGGTATAAACTGAATTGAATTGGTATGTAAGAGTATGATATAAATATGTAATATATCAGATATACATATATTATTGAAATAAGTTAGTATGAGTACCTCCTGTTGCTATAATGAGCATGTGTATTATATTCATACAATTTTTCTGGGATGGTCAATACTACTTGCAATGCTCTGTCATCTATTACTATTATGCATCTATTTTCTTAACTATATGATATGGGAGTTCTACTAGATAATATTTAGTAAGCCTCATTTCAGTATCAATATGTTTATGTATTTAAATATACCTGATTATCATTTTTCATTATTTCTTAGATGCTTTATATTTGTGAATCATGCCTTCCTGCTTGACTGTAAAGTTTTTGGTGTTTGGGAAATATATCTTCTGAAAGTTTCCTTTGCCCAGAATATAGATATGCATGAATTTCACATTTTTCTATCCTATGTTAAACTACAGTTACCAGTATTGTATTATATTATTATTATTATTATTATTATTATTGTTATTATTTGGTCCTAGGGATTGAGCCCAGCAGCATTTGAACTCCAAGATATACCCACAGCCCATTTTATTTTATTTATTACTTTTGAGTAGTTTGTATTAGGCATTTTTTTCAGCTTTATTAAGGTATAAATTATAAATAGAATTTATATATATATTCAAGGTTTACAGAGTCTAAGTTGCTGAGGCTGGCCTTGAACCTGTGATACGGCTGTCTCAACCTCCCAAATATTGAGATTATAGTCATACTTCACTATGTCCTGCTTCAATATTGTATTATTGATTAAATCAAAAATATCCACTGGATTTCTACCAGGTGCTGGATTCTACATCATCATTTGTAGCTCTAGCAGTGAAAATTTGATAAAGCTTCTGGTTTCATGGAGTATATGCCCACTTTTTTGCATAAGCCTAATATATAAATATTTTTAACCACTCAAACTATGACATATGGTTTATAGGAAACAATGCAGGCTCTGTTAAGCATTGTTTGAGTTCTTGTGTGAGAGGCATCAACATGAGCAGGATGATAGACAAAAGTCTCTTTGAGGTTGTGACAGTTAACAGTTGAGGAGGGTCATTCGTGCTGAGAAATGGGGAAAGAACATTTATATTGTAAAAGAACGAAGGAGCTGTATGCATCTAACAAGCATGGGAAAAAATTAAAAAAATAAAAACTTCTGCAGAAACTGACTTATTGCCCTCTACAGCTTTCATATCTCCATTTCCCCAATTATATCTTTATTTCCCTTTTACTAGTCCTCTCTTCCCATTCTCATCCATTAAGTTTGAATATCTTAAACTATCAATTTAATCCCATTATCCAGTTCAAAGTGATTTGTTCATGAAAGATATGATGTGGTTTTGGAAAATAAGAGAAGAGAATCAAACAATATTGCAGATGTAAAAAGAAGAGACTCCCTTTTTCCTTAGATGATGTTTACTGCCTTATGCAAGACCTGGAAACTGGGATAGATGGGGACAACCTAGGAGAAGACCTACATTGAAGAGTCATATGATCATCTCAATAGAGTCAGAGTCATACTACCTTTGAGAAAAAACACAGTTCTACATTAAATATATGTTTATATACTTTAAAATTTCATACATATGTGTATATTTATATATATATATATATCAATTATCTTTAAAGCTTCTTATTTGTATTGATTCTCTGACCATTACAAAATAACAAAGCAAAATAAACATTTCATGCTTAATCATTACCTTAGCCTATGTGTCTTTGATATTGAGTCTGGTATTTCTCTGAATGATAATGCGATTTGAACCTGTAATGATTTATGTTCATACTTCAGTAAAAGATTTTCTCTAATAATTTATCTTTAACTGAATCCCTTAGGTGTAGACTTTCCAAAGGTGCCCATGACTATTGAGATAATATGCCTATGTACCTATGTTGAGGAACATAATTGTATATACAATTCTAAAATTTATTTATTTATTTATTTATTTATTTTGCGGTACCGGGGATTGAACCCAGGGGTATTCTACCTCCGTGCCACACCCCCGGCCCTATTTTTTATACTTTATTTTGAAACCGGGTCTCACGAAGTTGCGGAGGGCCTCACTAAGTAGAGAGAGAGAGAGAGAGAGAGAGAGAGCTGAGGCTGGCCACGAACCCGGATCCTCCGGTTTCCCCCTCCCAAAGTACTGGGATTACAAGTGTGCACCACCACGCCCAGCGATTACAATTCTAAAATTTAATATCCAGCATTTAAAAGATAAAAGATAGATTTCAAATATAAAAGAGATTTCATCAAAATATCAGCAGGAAAAAATGGCTTACCTTATTGAAAACTATCTACTTGAAACTTATAGTACATATTATACTTAAATTTAAAAATTAAATGTATTCACAGTTTAAAGTGGGCAATCATTACTTACTATTGTTCAACACTGAACTACAGGTCCTGGGACAATGAAACAAAATAAGTAAACCAGGAAATACAAAAAAAGATGATCAGCTGTAGGTGTGTGGGTTTGTTTCAGAGTCTTCTATTCTGCTCCAAAGGTCTAGGTATCTGCTTTTCTGCCAATACCATGCTGCTTTTATTACTATGGCTTTGTAGTACAGTTTGAAGTCAGGTATTGTGATGCCTCCTGTGTGGTTCTTGTTGCTGAGAACTACTTTGGCTATTCTGGGTTTTTTGTTGTTCCAAATGAATTTAAGAACAGATTTTTCTATGTCAGTGAAGAATGACTTTGGTAGTTTAATGGGTATTGCATTAAATCTGTAGAGCACTTTT
>PVJS01013606.1:18198-41889 GCA_004027185.1 Glis glis | reverse complement strand
TCTCTCTCTCTCTCTCTCTCTCTCTCTCTCTCTCTACCTAGTGAGGCCCTCCGCAACTTCGTGAGACCTGGTTTCAAAATAAAAAAGGATAAAAAATAGGGCCGGGGGTGGAGCGCGGAGGTAGAATGCCCCTGGGTTCAATCCCCGGTACCGCAAAAAAAAAAAAAAAGTTTCCAAGATAAAAGTTGAAACATTTCTACAAGGATGTTGTAACTGCCCTTGCTCTCTGTGCAGACCTTCCAGTTTAACCATGTGGATCTTCTTTCTCTTGAGAGGCTTTGAGACATCTACACACTGACTCTCAGGCCAGGCACCAGGAGTGTGGCACAAGTACAGGGGCACCACATGGCTGTCAGCCTCTTCTGGAATGGCCAAGGGGTTCATCCAGTCAAAGAGAGAAATGTAAACGAGGCGGCAAAGACTTCCTTTAGGCATTGTGAAATGAAACGGCTGTGATGACCTCTGTACCTCTGTGAATATGTAGCTTCATATTCCAATGATCTCTCGTCATGTCTATCAAATATGTTATATCTAACTTATGATTATTTGCAAACAGCAGTATAGATTTTATTTATAATAATTCTTTTTTTTTTTTTTGCGGTACCAGGGATTGAACACAAGGGCGTTCTACCTCCGTGCTACGCCCCCGGCCCTATTTTTTATACTTTATTTTGAAACCGGGTCTCACGAAGTTGCGGAGGGCGTCACTAAGGAGAGAGAGAGAGAGAGAGGGAGAGAGAGAGAGCGAGAGAGCTGAGGCTGGCCGCGAACCCGGATCCTCCAGTCTCCGCCTCCCAAAGTACTGGGATTACAAGCGTGCGCCACCACGCCCGGCTATTTATAATAATTCTCAATAATTTTATTAATAATAAGCCAGGCGTGGTGGCGCATGCTTGTAATCCCAGTACTTGGGAGGCGGAGATCAGAGGATCCGGGTTCGCGGTCAGTCTCAGCTACTTAGTGAGGCCCTCTGCAACTTAGTGAGACCCGGTTTCAAAATAAAGTATAAAAATAGGGCCGGGGGTGTAGCTCAGAGGTAGAACGCCCCTGGGTTCAATCCCCGGTAGCGCAAAAAAATTTTTTTAATAATAATAATTTCAGTAACTTTAAATATGGAATAAAACAGAAGTAGATAGATGCCATTCATGAGTATTTTATCAGTTAGGATACCTTTTGCTTTAAGAAATGAAATATTTAGCTGGGCATGGCGGCACATGCTTGTAATCTCAGTACTTGGGAGGCTGAGACAGGAGATCACAGGTTTAAGATTAGTCTCAGCAACTTAGTGAGACTCTTAGCAACCTAGTGAGACCCTGTTTCAAAATAAAAAATAAAAAAGGGCTGGAGGTAGAGCTTGGAGATAGACCGCCTCTGAGTTCAATCCTTGGACACACACACACACACACACACACACACACACACAATAAATGAAATATAGAGCTTAAAAACAAGAGTTTATTATCTATATAACACAAATTTGGAAATAAGCGATACTAATGTTTGATAATTTAAAAGTGCAGTTCAAGTACAATCCTGGTTCAAGGTCAGCTTCTTTGTGATTCTTTTGGCTTTCATCTTATGGTCACAAAATAACTGTCATAGCTCCAAGCATCATGTCCTTCCACAATTGAATTCAAACAAAAAAGAGAGTACTTCCTTTATTATTTTTAATCTTAGAGAAATAACCATTCTCAGAAGTTCCTTGTAAGTTCCCCTCAGGCCCTTTTGTCTAGAAGTGGGTTGTATGCTCACCTCCACGTTAATTACTGGTAGAAGAAATGGCTTGGCTGGTTATTCTCAAATACTGGGGCAGAGACCAAACTTCCCCAAGCACATTGTTTCCTCAAATCTAAACAAAATAAATGTTATTAGTAAGGGAAAGGGAATGACTTGAATAGGCAAGCAATATTGTGTGATGCACATATTTTCTATTGTTTCTTTAAAAATTCCTCCACTGTCTTCTATGATGATTAATTTTATGTGGCCACTTCACTGGGTTAAGAGAGTTCAGGATAGCTGGTCAAACATTATTTTTGGGTGTGTCTGTGAGGGTGCTTCCAGAAGAGGTTAGCATTTGAATTAGTAAAATGAATAATGAAGAGCACTCTCACCAAGGTGGGCGGACATCACCCAAGCCATCCTGGGTCTGAATGGAACAAAAAGGCCAAGGAAGGGTGGCTTCACCCTCTCTGCTTGAGCCGGGGATCCATCTTCTCATGTTCTCAGACACTGCTGTTCCTGGTTCTTGGACTCAGATTGAGACTCATTGGCTCTCCTATCTCAGGTCTTGAAACTCAGACTGAATTATACCACTGGCTTTCTGGTTTTTCAGCTTGCAAGATGGCAGATAATGGGATTTCTTGACTTCCCTAACAATGTGAGTCAATTCCTATAATAAATCTTCTCTTGTATATCTATCTATCTATCTATCTATCTACCTACCTACCTACCTACCTATCATCTATCTATCATCTATCTATCTATCTATCTATCTATCTATCTATCATCTATCTATTAGTTCTGTTTCTCTGGAGAAATCCTCACTAATTTATCTTCCAAATGAAATGGAGACACATTCAGGGATCAGAATCAGAGATGATTGAAATCTTACCCTGTACTGAGTTTTGCAGAAGTATAAACATGTTGTGGGACAAACTGGATTTCTTGCTGGTTTTGGATCTGTATAAAGTGGAAAACCTCTTGTCCAGAGCTGAACCATGGTATGTGTCCCTGCCATATTGTTGCATGCCTGGGGTCTTTAGAGGTATAGAAGGAGAAAAGGCATGAGAGAGAGCAAAAGTTACTCGGAGGAGTTTTTGGAGGAAAATTTCCAGGAAATTTGGAGAGTGAGGAAGGGCAGAGCTGTGGAGAGGAAGGGAGATATGAGGGGAAAGGAAACTTAAAATTGTTATCGGGTATGTATCCCCTTTATATTAAAAAACACAGCTAAGAATGTGAATTAATCTAGAATTGATGTCTGTTTGGTAACCTGTGTCTCTTTTCAGCATTGCACTAAGACTTATGGCTTCTGCAGAGACACATGTTCACAGTTCATCATAGATCTCAAGTGATGGGAATAGTTATTCCTACCCCACACTCCCATCCCCAACTGAAAAGACAATCTAGACCTATGGGAAGGTCCTATGGAAACTGTGAGATTTGGGAATCTCTATGCCCAAGGTCATCTCAAGTTCCAAGATGGCTGCTCAAGCTTCAGTCATGACTTAACACATTCCAGCATGCATCAAAGAAGGAAAGGGAAGAAGAGGAGCCAAGGGGAGCACTGACTGGTTTCTTTTTTTTGTGTATGTGGTACCGGGGATTGAACCCAGGGGCATTCTACCTCTGATCTACATTGCCAGCCCTATTTTTTATTCTTTATTTTGAAACAGGGTCTCACTAAGTTGCGGAGGGCCTCACTAAGTAGCTGAGGCTGGCCGCGAACCTGTGATCATCCTGTCTCAGCCTCCCAAGTACTGGGATTACAAGCGTGCGCCACCACGCCCCGCTTTCGCTGGTTTAAGGATCATTCTCAGTAGCTGCTCCATGATACATCCATTTCCACCTCATTAACCAGAATTTAGTCACAGAGCTCACCTATATAAGGGAGGCTGGGAAATTTAGTCTTTATTTTGAGTAGCTGTGGACTTAGCTGGATATTCTACTACTATGAAATAAAGGAAGAATGGATGTTAGAGGAATAAAGAAGGAGACTCTCCCAGGTCCATACCCCTCTCTATAAGTGGGAACGGACTAGCACATTTTATGTTTCTTTACTTTTGTTAGTAGTATTTATTTAGCATAGCAGATCCTTTTATTCTTGCATCTCACATAGCTCTTTAACTCCTTTGTTGTCTACTGAAATTTTATTCATCTTCAAAGCTTAATTCAGTGCCACTTCCTCAAAGGAATCTTCTTGAATTCTACCAATTAGAACTAACTTTTCCTTCTGTGCTCTGCAGCACGTATCCTCAATTCTTATTACAGCAAAGTTTCTTTTTTCTATTTAGCGTTATCAGCTTTGTTTATTTTCTCCTTTAGACTGTAAATTTCCAAAGGACCGATTCATTCATCCTCAAATCCATACATACCCAATTGAAAGAGAAATAAACTCATATTTCATATAAGGCAATGTAATTTTATACTTTTATTATCACTCACAGCCAAATATAATCCTAATATAAGGTCATCCCCTCTTTCCTATACTGAGATGGGCACCACTCTATTTCTGAGCTGATGATTACACAGATACCATCTAAAAAGAACTGGAACATTAAATGAATGTTAATGAATGGAAAAAGATTGAGAAGTATTCTTAAATTGGTGCTATGATGTGTTTTCAATTCTCATGTTGGAAGGGTTGGTGAGGTGAAGAGGAATAAAGTGAGCTTTGAAATTGGACATACCTGATTTAACATCTTGGGTGAGTGAGTTATAGATGTCTGACCTCAGGTAAGGAAATTCCTCCTAAACCCAAGTTTCCAAATATGTACAAAAGGAATGAAAATATTTACTTTGTAGGACTGTGCAGAGAATTAGATGAGGTGTCTTCCAAGAACCTGGCACTTAGAGGGTACTCACTTCCTGGTCATTTTTATAATCATCATAATGCATACTTGTGATGATTAAGGGCAAAGCACTATGTTATCCTATCCTAGAGCCACAAAGGTGATTACACAGTGCCCAGGGGTTTGGGGAAGGAGAGTTGCCACAGAAGGCAAGAAATGTTATTACTGGTGACAGAAACTGAGGACATATCATTTATACTCCTGTAATTGAGATGAAATTTGGCATATTGACATGGACAGTATACCTCCGACATCCATTTAAAAGTCTCCAGGTGAAAAACTTAGATACAAAATACAAGCCCTCACAGATGATCTTAATAGTCATAGTGACATGTAGGGTAATAGTGAAAATGACGAAAGTGGCAATTCCACTGACATGTGGGCTGAAGCATACCATAGTTAAAACAGTCCGGGCTTTTCATAGTTCTCTAAGGAGTAACATTTAAACTCCAGGCTTTGTCTTTACTGACAGTAATATAGAAGACCTGGAGCAATAAGCGACACAGCTGTCAGAACTTCAAGGTCAAAATGAAAAAGCAGATGCTATAATTTTAAGGAAAATTGGAAAGGTTTATGCAGACTTGATTAAAAGGTGACTTGTGGACTTCCCAAAGTATTGGAGTAACTTTCATGATTTTGTACCATGTAAAGGCTCCATGAAGCTTTTGGTATACGTCAAGGCTGTTATCTAACACATATATAGCACTTTCCAGTTGATAAAATGCTGTGACATATGTTAACTCATTTAATTTTTGTGCTACTTTTCTATTGCTACATAACAAATTGCCATAAACTGAACAGTTAAAACAACACAGATTTATACTTTCACAGTTTCTATGGTCAGGAGTCTGCAACTTAACTAGGTCTTCTGCTAAGGGTCTTACAAGCTGTGATTAAGGTGTCAACTGGGCTGTCTTCCCATCTGGTAGACCAGCTGGGAAAGAATCTACTTTCAAGTTTTATTCAGTTTATCGACAGAATAAACTTGTGGTTGGATGGTGGAGCGCCCTGACTTCTTGCTGGGCCATCAGCTCCTGGAAGTTGCCACAAGCTCCTCAGGACCACCATCAGCTCCTGGAGGCCACACGGTACCTGGGCAAGGGACTTTGCTAACATGGCCAGTGACTTCATCAAGCTGGCAAGGAGAGTCTCCTGAGTCTACCAGCAAGAGGGAGTCATACAGTAGTAGTCCCTTGGAATCCGCAGGGAATTGGTTCCAGGACCCCCATGGACACCAAAATCTATAGTTGCTGAAGTCCCTTATATGACATAATATTTGCATATAACCTACCCAATCCTCCCATCTACGTTAAATCATCTCTAGATATAATACCTAATACAATGCAAATGCTATATGAATAGTGGTTATATTGTTTATGGAATTATAAGAAAAAAGTCTGTACATGTTCCATATTGACAACTTGGGGGGTTATTTTCAATTTATGGTTGATTGAATTCACAGATATGAAATCCAAGGATACAGAGGGTCGACTCTGTATCTAATGTAGTTATGGAGTGACCTCCTATAACTTTTGCCATATTCTACTGCTTAGAAGCAAGCCATGTGTTCCACTCACACTCAAGAGAAGATTAAACAAAGGCATGAACATTAGGAAGCAGGGCTCTCAGGGGCCACCGGGGAGTCTGCCTGTCACCATTATCAACACCACAGTCCTTTGAGATAGGCTGGATAGATGTTGTTACTTCTGATGTAAACATCAGATGAAGACACTGATGTTTAACTGAGGAGGTTAAACTGATACTCAAGACTGCATAGACAATGAGAAGTTAGAGTAGGCTCAGGCTTCCTAACTCCTAGTTCCATGATCCAAATGTGAGTATCTAACCAATTTTTGTATCCATCCATCCATCCATCCATCCATCCATCCATCCATCCATCCAACAATTTTAGCCCAATGTTCTTTTCACTACATACATATGAGCAATATTTAGCAAATTCTTCTTTGAACTCAGCAGAATTACCTCTTTGTCACTATATTAGACAGGCTAGGCTAGCTTCTCTGTGGCAACAAACAACTTCATAATCTCAATGGTTTGAAGCAACAAAGGTTTATTTCTTTCTCCTATGACATATCCAGTGAAGGTCAGCTAGGTGCATTGCTCCACACCTTATTCCACTGAAGATCAGCTAGGTGCATTGCTCCACACCTCATTCCACTGAAGGTCAGCTAAGTGCATTGCTCCACACCTTATTCCTTAGGACCTAGGCTGCGGGCACAGCCCCATCCTGGTTATTGCTAATCACCCTGCCACAGGCAAAAGAACTCTGGTGAGTCACAGTCACAATTAAAAGCTCCTATCTACCATCTGCTTACAACTCATTGGACAGAACTAGCGACATGGTTTTAACCAGCCATAAGGGAGACAGAAAGTCCAATCCAACATTATTCCAAGAAGTGGGGAGACCCAGAAGTAACTGGTATGTATTTGGTGAAATAATTAATACTACAGCCATGAAACTATCTTCAATGGACTAAATGTTTATGTCTCTGCCCCTCCACTTGTAAGTTGAAATCCTAAACTTCAAGGTTATGGTATTAGAAGGTGGGTGCTTTGGATGGTGATTAGATCATGGAGGCAGCTCCTTCAGGAGTGGAATTAGTGAGCTGGGTGTGGTGGTGCACACCTGTAATCCCAGTACTTGGGAGGCTGAGACAAGAGGATCACAGGTTCCAGGCCAGCCTCAGAAACCTAGTAAGACCCTGTTTCAAAATAAAATATAAAGTAGGGCTAGGAGTGTAGCTCAGAAGTAGAGCAACCATGGGTTCAACCCCCTGTACCACCACCACCCAAAACAAAACAAAACAAAACAAAACAAAACAAAACAAAACAAAACCAAGTGGAATTATTGTACTAATAAAAGACATTTAGAGAGATACTGTGCCCCTCCCATCATATGAGGACACAGTGAGAAGGTGCCATCAACTGGAAATTGGACTTTTACTAGACATCAAATATGCTGTTGCGTTAATCTTGGACTTCCCAGGCTCCAGAACTGTGAGGAACACGTATCTGTTGTTTATAAACCTTCCACTTTAATTTATATATATTTATATATATAAATTATATATATATATTTTGTGATACTGGGGATTGAACCCAGGGGCATTCTACCTTCAAGCTACACCACCAGCCCTATTTTTATTCTTTATTTTGAAACAGGGTCTTACTAAGTTGCGGAGGCCTCACTAAGTAGCTGAGGCTGGCTGGCGAACCTGTGATCCTCCTGTCTCAGCCTCCCAAGTACTGGGATTATAAGTGTGCACCACCACGCCCAGCTTATAATATTTTTTTGATAGCAGTCTAAACACTATAGGACACTCGCCTACCTCAAAATGAGGCCCTGGCATCTTCACACTGTTCATGACCTTGGTCCAAAATCCCTCATCTGACATCCTTCTCTGCTCCCGGACCCGTTCTTGACAGCTCCAGCTTTTGGTCTCTTGACTGCCTGACTTCTTCAGACCCATATCTCTCTTAAAACCCAAGGTTTGCAACTGCTTTTCCACATCTGGTTTCTCCTTTCCTTCTTGATCACAATGTTTGCTTTGTAGTATTCCTAATAACATTGTTTTCAGCCATTCTGGGTAAATAATCCACCAAGTTTTGCTGCACCCCTGTGACCCTAAGCCTAAATCTAGCACCCACAGGCCAATACCTCTATAAAGCTGAGCAAGTCAATGATAATCCAGCACTGCAGTGAATGACACCTAGGAAGAAAAGTACGACTATATCATTAAATATTCTCCCATGTTTCTTCCTTCAGGGATTCTGTAGGGACTGACCTAAAGTTAATTAGCAAGTATCATAAAAAAGGGAGACATCAATGGAAAACATAGATCAAAGGATTAGACATGACTGAAGCCAGCAGGAAAGCACTGTTAACCATGCACAAGGTGAATAATTATCTGAAAAAGGTGAACAACAACACAACCTATCAGTTGCACACCCATTTTGGCTCATTGTGAAAGCTGCAACAAGTGAGCTAAAATATTAATGCCCTGGTAAAACATCTTAGAACAATGTTGTATGAGCACAACATTCACAGTGGGTGCCCCACTGCTGTAACAAGATACTAAAGAATAAAGAAGCAGCTGGACTAAATACATGTTCACAGTAAAAGAAACATTTTTCATCCTATAACCATATTCTATTTTATCGTTTTAGGCATTTCTGCCAACTCACAGACTAAATTGTACTCAACCTCGTTGTGCATAAATTTTATTACCACTGTAGCATATAAAAGAAACTTGTTTGAGGAAAAGGAAAAAACTGGGTTAGGAGAAACAGAAATTCTGGGAAACATCTCCCTTATTAAGGCAAAACACATAACCGCTAAGATTTAGCCCCAAATAGAGCATTTGCTAGTCAAGAGGCAACCAGCTAGAGCGAACCTTTTTTTGTTTTGTTTTGTTGTTGTTGCTGGGGATTGAACCCAGGGGCATTCTACCTCTGAGATACACCCCCAGCCCCATTTTTATTTTTGTTTTTGAAACAGGGTCTCGCTAGGTTGCTGAGAGTCTTACTAAATTTCCGAGGTTGGTCTCGAACCTGCGATCCTCTTGTCTCAGCTTCCCAAGTACTGGAATTACAGGTATGCGTGTGCCACCATGCCGGGCAACTGGAGTGAGCCTCCTTCTGCCTCTGACATTCTGCCATCTTGATTCTTGTGACTCTAGTCAGACTGTGCAGTCCTATGGCTCTTCTTGTTCATCTTTAACAAAAGTCTCTTCCCTCTGTTTCTTCTAACACAGACAGCCAAGGATGTCTGGAACTTATAATAACCTTTAGAGAGCAAAGAGGTACATGGGCCATTACAACTTATAAAGTAGCGGTTTCTGCTCCTTCCCATTATTTGGTCATGGCGAAGGGCTGTGCTAGTCTTGAGTTTTCACAGACTCTAGAACATGGCTCTGAGTTTGATTTGGTTTGGAGGTTATCCCAGGAAGCACAGCGAGGGAGTGGAGAAGTGAGGCAGGCAAGGGCTGGGGAAGCCAAGGGAGTTGATGAGCAGGTTCCCATGGTGGGCAAGTGGGGTTTAATCCCACTGGGAGCCTCCGAGGGCAGGTGCAACACACCTCAGAAGTGTCCTTCTGAAGAGAAAGGAGGAGGGAATATTTACCCATGACTCCCAGCCTTGCCGTTGAGAGCTGGTCCTGCGGGTGCCTCTTCAGCACTTTTCATGAGTGCTGAGTGCATTCCCAGAGAAAGCCTGCAGGCAGAGAAATGGAGGTGCTGGGTAAAGGAAGCCGTCAGGAGATGCATGTGAACGCTCCATGGAAGCTGCAGGTGATCCCCAGGTGGGCTGAGGGAATATGGAAAGGGGTACCAACAGCACCAGCCAAGGGAGCCCTAAAGTGCCTCCCTGGCTCTTCCCCAAGGTTCCTCAGCGTCCTGCTCCTGGTCTCTCTCCTAGCCATCTTACTTCTCTCCTCCAAAAGCTAGTTTCTGGCAACCATAGTTCTCAGTAGGTATAAACCAATGTATAAAAACCATGTGCATATACGCACTCACACACCTCTTTGCAGAAGGAGCTTATGTGATACTCTAGATTTTAGGTTCTCATAATTTTTCATTTCCCTTGCTGCTAGCAAGCATCTTTGATATGCCACAGTGATAAAACTTACTCCTAAAACACTGCTGGGACTGTTGACATTCTTAAAAATTCCTTGCAAGTGAAACTGTAATGATAGAATGCCTGTCAGCACAGAAGCTTTTTGCTTATAATTTGGTGGGCAAATTTTATCACACTGCAGGCTTATGTATAAAGTAAACACAACTAATCCGATGGTTCTCACAAGGCCCCTACCCTACTGGGCAGTGGGCAAAAACTAAATTTTAGGACATTAAGGTATCCTCGGGTGGATTCTATAATTTAAATAGTCTTTTTAGATTAGCACAGTCTCTATGGATGATGCAGCCTTTCAGATTTCCTTCATCTACCCAGCTCCTCCTCTCCAAGATGGAGCCCAAAGGGAGTTCATGGTGTTGGTGGCTCAGGGCAGTCCTCGGTGTGCTCCGTCTGGTGTCCGTCAAGAGATGGTCTGATCCTATCTCTGGGCATCATGCTAGTTTCTGCTTCTGATGTCATTCATTTTTTAAAAACTGGCTTTGTTGGGACTCAGGGTCATCCCAGGTGTGAGTCCCACCCAGTAGCTGGGCCAGCCCATTTCCCTGCATCCCTCAGATCAGGACGTTGCCTTTGTCCTAGTAACCTCCTTAGAAGCTTGACCAGTTGATGCCACCAGTACTACCCACCACAGAGCATCCGGGACCTCTGTGCACCTTCTACACCACCTCAGGGCTGCAGGAGACTGACTTGCACTCCCAGGCCCTCTCTTTGTATACCACACCCAGTGGCCTATTCTGTGCTCTCCAATGCCCACCTGAGATGACACTTTGAAGGAAAATGGACAGGGAAGAATTGACTTGCCAAGAAGGCAAAGCCAGCTGCATTAACGGTAGGTGAGAGAATTGCTTGCAGAGAGCAGAAGAGGGGCTGCCAGACTATTTACCTAGGGAAATGACTCCATTGCCAGGGCGGGAGGCTTCTCAGTCCTTCCCAGCTGGATAGAACAGTCCTCTAGTTCATCTCCAACGCTACCTGCTGGGATGTTGGGGGAGCAGACTTGTGTTTTATTTGGAGGCTGCCAGATGGAGAAGACAGCACAGTACCCAGACAGCCTGGAGTTTGGGCTGAATGATCACTCGATGAGATTTTGTGGTTCTCTCTTGGAGTGCTCAGTGATCATGGATATTTCGGTGCTTACAAGATATTGCAGATATCGCTAGTTTATCCCATTGTTACGGTGACTCTATAATTTATGGTTTAAACTGGGAAACCTGTGAGGGTGTAAAGGGGTTCTCAAAACAATGAACATTATGCATTTATAAGTAATTAAAAAATTGTAAAAAATGACCACACAATAAAGTCATCAGTGGCAGTCTTGCATCAAATATTGAATGACGAACCCACCGTAGCAAGAGTTCAGAGCACTCTTCACATACTCCATTTCTTGCTTGCTTGTCTCCACTGACTGGTGGCTGGGAGGCTCTGCATATCCCACAGCATGTGGCCCAGGCCACAAGTGGAGGATCCTCCAGGTGGCTGCAGAGACACAGCAAGTACTCTGCCCACCACCACCCAGAGGAGGACGGGGCTGTCGCAGCTACTTTTGTCTGAACACAGCTTTTCTCCAACCAGCTCCCTGCATGCTGGGCCCTTACAGGGAGGAGATAGCTCTGTGGCATCTGGAAAGAATCAAGAAAAGAGAAGTGCATTATTGCTTCACGTCTTCTGGATCTAGCCACATGCTTTTGTGAGACTGTACATGCGCTGCATGCTTCAGACACGTCCATGGCAGGGAAATAAAAAGTCAAGGCCCTCCAAACCCTTCCCAGGGTATTTTAATACAACATTTGATAGTAACTGAACTTTGTAAAAAATGAACAATCCAGGAAGAATGTCAAACTATTAGGGACAGAGAGACAATAAGTAATGAACAACATCTGGGACAGTGCCAGGCTAAGTAGGAGATATTACCAACCTACCCCAAACCCATTCTCCTCCCATGCTTTAGTACTAGAGTCCCCCTGCCCTGTCCCTTTCCAGATGAACGCATGGCCACACAGGAAGAATTCTTTCTAGTGGGGGTGGCAACTGAGCCATCTGGTTTCCAGGCATGGAGTGGCAGCGATGCCAGTGGGGACATCCAGGGTCCAGTGGAGGGGCAGCAGCTGCAGCGTTGGCGCTCAGCAATGGCTTATAGCATGGGTTTAGCTTTGGTGCTGGCTCTCTCTCTTGTTTTCTGAGCCTCATTCTTTGGATTTCATGGCAATTATGTTAGCTTTCTAATGTTCTTTCAATAAACTTCTCTCTCCCCAAGTCGATCTCTTTATTTCTGTTCCACTCAAATAAGAACATTGACTGGTTTAGGGAACAGACCTTAGGTGACTTTCTCTGGTGGGTAGAAAATGTTCCTGACAGTTTTTTTTTTTTTTTTTTGCAAAAATGGGGACTGAACTCAGGGCCTCACATATGCTAGGCAAGTGCTCCACCACTGAGCTACATCCTCAGCCCTTTTTATGTTGTATTTTGATATAGGGTCTCACTAAGATGCACAGGCTGTCCTTGAACTTGTGGTCCTCCTGTCTTGGCCTGCTGAGTAGCTGGGATTAGAGGTGTGTACCACTAATTAGGTGTGTGCCCAGCACCTAACATTCTTTGATTCCAGTATTTGGACATTTGTTATTTTGGCCCTTCAACATTTTTTTCTTTCAGGAAACTGCTTCTCTTCTAATCATATGTGGTTTAGGAGGCCTGGCCTACACCACCTGGTCAAGTAACCCAGGCCCGGCCAGGCACCAGTCTCTGGCCAGGGGGGTTGGCCTAGGAGGTATACATACTTAAGCCGGGCCGATCAAAGTCTTTCCCAGAAATTAAGAATTTCACCCACTAAACCTAGAGAGATGGGCACATGTTCTTTTGCTCTTCTTGGACTGTGAGCTGCACGGACATGAGGCTAGGGTGTTGGCAGCAATACCCTCGCAGGACTGTTTTTCAAATGGCTGCACCATTTTACATTCCTAACAATACCATATGAGGGTTCCAATTTCCCCATGTCTTTGCCATTGCATATTATCTTACTTCTTTATTCTAATTATCCTAGTGGGTATGGAGTGGTATCTTGTTGTGGTTTTGATTTTCATTTCCCTGTAACTAATGATGTGGAGTGTCTTTTCATGTGCTTATTGGCTGTTTGTATTTCTTCCTTGGAGAAATGTCTGTTCAGATTTGTTGCCCATTTTATAATTGGGTTATTTGTCTTTTTATTAGTGAGTTGTAAGAGTTCTCTATATATTCCATATGCAAGCCCCTTATCAGATATATTATTTGCAAGTATTTTCTCTCATTCTGTGTGCTGACCTTTCACTTGATGGCGTCCTTTGTTTTTCAGTTCTTATTAGCATAATTAAGCAGAGGAGGTCTTAATGTCCTTTGTTTCATCTCTTTTAATGTATTTCTGTCCCCATGGAGTCTAGAGTCAAGCAGAGGCCTTTTGATCAGAAAGCAGTTAATCATTTTTCTAACCCAGGAAAATGTGAAACCTTAGAGAACAAGTTTTGAAATAAAAAGAAGATTTTCTTAGGCCGATGCTTTGCCTTGGTCTTCTGGGTTAGGAAGGAAAAGATACGATAGGAAAAACAATAATTTTCCAGGATCTTTCATACTTTATCTTCATAACATAGACACACTTTTGTTTGGCAAATTCCTAGGATATTTAAATAACTTGTATATTGAGTGGTATTTATAGAACTTCTAGATTGTTACCAGATTAAAATGGACAATTAACACATGAAAGCTTGGTCAGAGAGGAAAAGAAAACAAATCTCAGGATAAAATCCCAGGATAAAGGAGTCAATTCAACCACTCCACCAGGGATCTGTTGGATCTAGTTCATCCATTTATAAAGTAGTTCCATAGACAGTTTTTGAGGCCTGGGTGTGGAAGGCTCCAGCTAGCAGCCCTTATGGTGGGTGTGGGAGGTGTGAGAGGGGAGAGAAGTACAAGGAAGTTCGCCCCTGTTCACATCTTATCCTAGGGTCAGAAGAGAATGTGGGTGACCACAGTGCAGGGTAGAACATTGCAAGGGCAATAAAAGAAACATAAACAACTAGGAGCCCAGTGATTGGAGAAATCCTATCCAGGACGGGGAGTCAGGAGAGAGCTCATGGAAGAAGTTCTAAAATGGTTCAGCTTTTCAGCTGAGTCTTGAGGTGGTGCTGGGATGTCCCCAGAGGAAGGGCAAGAGGGAGGACACTGCTGGCATCTGAAGAGTTTGGGGAGAAGGCTGTGTGTTGGTTCGGCTGGAGTCCAGAGCATGTGCAGGGGAGAGGCTGGAGAGGAGCCTGGCAAGGCTGCTTGTCCCAGAACAAGAGGGCTGTGAACAGTGGACTAGGGCCCCTAATGGGCCATGATTATTAGGACAGTGAGGAGCTACTGAGGGTTGCTGAGCAGGGGAGAGCGTGTTTGGAGTAGTTCTCTAGGAAGGTGGTTGGCAAACAGAGGCAGAACGAGTGGAGAGAACTTGGATGTGAGGAGAGCAGTGAAGGGTTCTCCAGGGACAGTATGCATGACCAGTGTGAAATCAGACCTTGAAATCTTGGACTGCCCTCATGGAACAATGGGCTGCCCAATGATTAGATGGTGCTCACTGACTGAAGTTGCCATCATCCGGGTTATCAGGAAGGGTCAAGGCCAGAGGAGATGCCAGCAGATGCAAGATGGGCAGCATCTATTGTCCCCACGCTCAAAACTAATCAAACATAGTAAGTCACACGGAGCTTTACAATCAGTGCCAGGGCTTTGGAAGTGCCAGCTGGCGGAGCACAACAGGGGATGGAATAAGAGATTGCTTGCCACTGAAACACATTCTGCTTCCCGGAGGACCTTCCCAGAGAAGAGACAGGGGCCGTCCTGCCATTCAATCGGCCGGTACGTCACATTGAAGCTGCAGAGGTGAAACACAGGCAGCTTCAGCCACCAGCCGAGCTCCAGCCTCAGCTTCTTCACCTGTAAAATGGCATGTATTTTGAGGACTAAATTAAATAATTCATGTGCAGCATTTGGCAGAAGGCCTGGAACATAGCAGGTTGTTAGAGTCCCCTCTGGAGGTTTCTGGGAAAGCTTGCCTGTAGAGTTATGCGAGGACCCTTTGTTCAGAGCCTTGTCCTTCTGTCCCTGGAAGGCATGGAGACACCTGGGGGTTTGCATTTGAGCATGAAGCCCAGAGGCAGCCATGTGAATTGATTGGATGTGCTACTTCGTGGATCTGGCACAGTGCTACCAGGCAAATTGCTTGATCCTTTGTGTGGGCTTCCCACTCCCTCCCTCTGCAGGGCGACTCTTCCTAAGTGCTCTGCCCTATTTCCTGCCTCCCCCTTCCCTGCCATCAAGAAAATGTTGGCCCACACTGAAGGCTCAGGGATCTGACCACCTATGCTGGGATCGCCTGTGGTTCTGAAAAGGGGAGAAGAAGAAGGTAGAGGACATAGAGGCACCGTGGGATAGATGTGGGAAGTCTGGAGAGGCAGTAAAGCAGCAACCAAGTTCATCAGGGAGACTGACTACTAGGGCCTCGGGGCAGGTGACTGGCTGGCTTCCTTCTTCCTTCCTCCTTGTGCTCTCTGCCCCACACCTCTCCTTCCTTCCACAGAATAAAGAGCAAGTCAGATCTGGGAGTGCAGCACACTGGGAGGAAGACACAGCTGCAAATGACCCCAAGGGGATGATAAATATCCTAGAAGGACTCAGACGCTGAGATCTGAGTTCAGAGCGGGGACCATGGACTATTGGTCCATGGACTATTGGAAAGGTTGTGGAAGGCTTCAAGGAGGAGGCTGGGATCTGAAGGAATAGCGAGATGAGACTTTTGCAATAAAGGGAAAGGCAATAATTTGAAAAGGGTATAGAAAGAAAAAAGAAAGAAAGAAAGAGAGAGAAAGAAAGGAAGGAAGGAAGGAAGGAAGAAAGATTGGTTCCATAAAGGGATGAATCCTTTATTTTGGTGAGATTTCCTTCCTTCCTTCCTTCCTTCCTTCCTTCCTTCCTTCCTTCCTTCTTGGATTGAATCCAGGGGCATTCTACTTCTGAGCTACACCCCCAGTACTTTTTGTTTTTTATTTTGAAACAGGGTCTAGGTAAGTTTCTGAGGGTCTCACTAGTTTGCCGAACCTGTGATCCTCCTGTGTTAGCCTCCCAAGTACTGGAATTATAGGCATGCACCACCACACTTGACTTTTGGGTGAGATTTCTAAGTGGGTGAAAGGAATTGTGGGCCAGATGAAGGAGGAGTTTGGAAGCCAGAGTGGGGATTTAGGACTTATTCCATAGCATTGGGCAGGAGGTAGGTGACATGATCAGAACCGTGTTTCAGGAATGCTAGTCCATCAGCATTGTGAAGAATGAACAATGGTACGGGGTGCACATGGGAGATGGGAAGCAGGTAGATGACTTGAGAGTATGGCAGTGGTCCAGGAAGAGCTATTGGTACCAACTCAGTACTGTCAGGGGAAAGAAGAGGAGTTAAGAGATGGGGGAGCTGCATGTTGTGGGGTTAGAATTAGTAGAAATTGGAGCCGGGCGTGGTGGCGCACGCTTGTAATCCCAGTACTTTGGGAGGTGGAGACCGGAGGATCCGGGTTCGCGGCCAGCCCTCAGCTCTCTCTCTCCCCCCCCCTCTCTCTTCTTCTCTCTCTCTCTCTCTCTCTCTCTCCTTCTCTCTCTCTCTCTCTCTCTCCTTCTCTCTCTCTCTCTCTCTCTACCTAGTGAGGCCCTCCGCAACTTTGTGAGACCCAGTTTCAAAATAAAGTATAAAAAAATAGGACCAGGGGTGCGGGGGTGGAGCGCGGAGGTAGAACACCCCTGGGTTCAATCCTTGGTACCGCAAAAAAAAAAAAAAAGAATTAGTAGAAATTGGTAACATTCACTAGAGGGGCTGAGCAGGAACGAGGACTTGAGAATGGCTTTTTTGCCGTTTCCCATCTGAAGTTGTTCGACTCCACCCATTCCTTAAGGATACTTGGCTGAATAAATTATCCTTCAAGTTTCCCTTCTACAGGCTTTGCCCTTCTTCCCTCCCCTCTCTCACCTACCACCCATTCTGAATATGGTGTGAAAATGTTTCTCATTTATCATCACAGCTACGTACAAAAAGGTATTCTGGTTTTATAATGACAATGGCATTTTACTGCAGCTTTTCCCAGGGCTTTCGCATTTAGAAGGGTTTTCACAGTGCATTTATGCTGTGGGAAAAGAACCAAGTTGTCGCCACAGTCTTTATGCTGGCTTTCAGATTATTGGCTTGAGCTTTTATTTTTGGTAGGGTAGGAGGGGGAGGGACGAGGTCTGCTTGGAGGCACTGCTGACAAAAGGCTTAGAAGTGTGACGATTTTCACTTGTTCCGCTGCAATGTCTCCTTCTGAACCAGAATCAATTAGGTCCGAGGCCGCAGCTGCTTGTCCGCATCGACCTGTCTGCCCTGTTTCCGTTGGAATCCTCCTATTTTCTCACCCCATCTACCATGTAGGTCTTGCTTGAGTCCAGTTGGTGACAGACTGTATGACAAATACCGCTCTTCCTTTGAGATTTCTCTTTTTGATATCCGAAACATTTTCTTCCTCTCGACCTCCCTGTCTCCTGGCCTCCTTCCTTTTCTTCCTCGGACATGAAGATGTATACATAAGCCAGGCGTGGTGGCACACGCTTGTAATCCCGGTACTTGGGAGGCTGAGACTGGAGGATCATAGGTTCACGGCCAGCCTTAGGTACTTAGTGAGGCCCTCAGCAACTTAGTGAGACCCTGTTTCAAAATAAAGAATAAAAATTAGGGCTGGGGGTGTAGCCCGGAGGTAGAATGCCCCTGGGTTCAATCCCTGGTACTGCAAAAAAAAAAAAAGATGTATTCATGTATCATCCCTAACTGATGTTTTCGAGGGTGTTGAAAACAACAAAAGCTCATTCCTCAGCTTGTGTCGTGGCCATGGCTCTGTGGCTCAGCCCCTGTATCTCCTTCACTCTGGAATCTAGGCTGAGAAGCTGCTCCAGTCTTGGTCTCATGATGGAGAAAATTAGCTACCATGATCTCCTGCAATGGACCTCCAGCTTCTGGTCACAGGAGGAGGTGCCCCTTCAAAAAGAGTTTCTTTCCTACCTGTCACCTTGTCTCAAAGACAATACCACATACGTTCTTTTGACTTGTTACACCAGCAGCCCATTTCTGTATCTGTCAGCTTTTTCTAGGTTATGCTGCAGTGAAAACAGCCCCTCCCCGGTCTCCATGGATTACAAAAAAGCGCATGTCCTTCCTACCTGATATGCTGTGTGAATTTGCCAGCCCTGGGTTAAAGCAGCTCTTAGACCATGACTGCACTCAAGGGTCGTCTTCATTCTCATTTCCAAGTTCTGGGAACAGCCCCTTTCTTGGGCTCTTGGCAGAGGGTAGAGAAACTCAAACTTACTTTTATTTGTTTATTTTGGGGCAAAGATTTTTTCCAAAGTGTGCTAGGGCATGTTTTTTTCCTCTCATCCTCTTTCCTTATGAGACCTCCATCCTGGAACTTTGGCCCATACCAGCTGGGATAATGGAAAAGACTCTTTGGTGAAAAGCAGAAAGGTTTACAGCTCAGTTGGATGTTAATGCCTTGAGTTTTGCTACAAAAAGCTTAATCCTGTGGACATTTCTCTTTGGAGTAAAGAGTTCTTTGTTCTTCGTCCTCCCTACCCTAGAAAGAAGACTACAGAGGCAGTGTTTGCTGCCCTACTCTCCTCCCTCTTTGCTGGAGGTGAGAGGGAGAAGGGGTAGAATTCCAGGGGAGAGAAGTATGTTGAAGAGATGGAGGGGCCATGGGGGAAAAAGAGGATGAAGGAAGGAGGCTGGTTTCTTTGACACCCACCTCTGGCAGACTTAGGATCAAGGACATAACTGTTTTGAGCTGTTTTGCCCAGCCTCTGGCCTCTGTATGTGTGATTATGTAATCGTATGGGTTCTGTTCTTGGAAATGGTTGTACCTTGCTGCCTTTCTAATAGTTGAGGGTGTAGGTACATGACCTCAGCACATTAACACAGAAAAAAGCAAGGAGTGCTTTGGTGGGGATATGGAAGATACTTCAGATTCCCCAGCTCCCGGGTCTGCAGAGTGCTGGCACCTTGAGAAATACAGTTGAACACGAAAAGAATAAAGTCATAATCCTGTGGTCCAATATCACAGAACCATTAAAAAAGACTTCTAGAAACAATATTAGAGCTTTATGCTGTGACTTTTGGGAAATGAGGAGCAATTATAGCAACATCCCTTGAAGAATTCTGGAAGAGCAAGGACCTGGGTTAGAAGCCAAGGATTACCCTGTATACAGTTTATGCTTTGGTAAAAATGAGTACTCTACAATGAGAAGATTTTGTCTTCAGCCACTAAAAAGGTTCTAACATACCTCATGGTCGTGGAGAAGCAGCTGTAGAGAGGTGGTGGATTTTGAAAAGGACCTGGAGCAGATCAGTTAGGAAACAGGACCAGAGATGGCACTCCTCAGGCTGAAGAAGGCTTCAAGGCTGGCTGCGGTGAATAAAGGCCACACTACCAGCTTGGGCCTGCTCCCGTGGCCTTGCTTGAGGTGAGAAGTGTCATGATTTCTTGCAAGTGGGTAACTCTGCTCAGGAAAGGGAACCAACAGGGAGCCATGTGGAAGTGAGATTGTCTATCAGCTCACAATGACTCCTCATGAGATGCGTGATCTGGGGGCCGCAGAGCCATGGCAGGGCAGCCCGTGGGCTTGAAGGATTTCTTTTGCTTCCTGTCAGCTGCCAATGCAGGAAAAATAGGACCAGGCTTGTTTTTTCCCACTGAGTTTCCTTCAGAAAAACATGTATCTTGTGTTTGTGGGGGTGAAAAGAACCTTCACTCCTATCTCTACTTCTGTGGAGATGTGTTAACCAGTGAGGGGAGTTGGTGGTTTTTGTGAGGATTATATTGGCAACTTGGGGCAGTACATGTTGAAGGGGATTTGCAGATTTTCTGTGGAAAGGTGTAGATTTCTATGCGTACGGTTCCCAGCTGAGAGAAAGCCAGGGCTGACTGCTATACAGGTCAATGCTATATTTAAGTGCATCTTGTTTTGAGATCATTTCCAGAGCATTTTATTCACAAACATTGAATGACTTTCTGTTTCTCAGGAAAATTAGTCATTAACATTTTTATTTATCTCTCATGGGTTATAATTATGTTG
Source organism: Glis glis (assembly GCA_004027185.1). NCBI lineage: Eukaryota > Metazoa > Chordata > Mammalia > Rodentia > Gliridae > Glis > Glis glis. The sequence continues at coordinate 21,519 of PVJS01013606.1, read as the reverse complement.
TTATAAATATGGACACACTAAAGAGAGCTTGCTGAGGAAAAATGGGCTTTTTTCCCCCTGATAATGAGGAGAGAAGCAGGGGTGACTGAACCCACTCAGCAATGATTCCAAACAACTGGCTTTGCACCTGACGTGGGTAGAGAAGATTCTATCCAAGAAATGTCCACTTAGTAGTAATTTTGAGCTACTAAAAAAGGAAAGAAATTATAACATTTAAAAACTAAGGAAAGGTGTCATAATTCAAATTGGTTATAATTATTTACATGAAGAAGTTAAGCAGTAGATTGACATTATAAAGAAACTGGAGTCTTTTCAAACATAGCCATGAGGGAAAGGCAAACATGCGAGACAGATAAAGAAGAGCTGCTCCGAGTAAGGGAGGCTGGGTCTCTAGAGTACATCTGTCACCTTTCCTTGACTTTGGAGTGACCACTAAGGTGCCTCTGTGGATCCCTCGGTTCTGAGAATTCCAATTTAAACACACTGGATTACAGAGCAGGTTTTCCTGGAATCCTGAGCCCATAGGTTTGACCAATAGGTTCCGGGTTCTGAAGGGCACATGGAGTTGCACGAGCCATTTAGTGTTTGACACAGCCAGTGTGTATCTTCCTGCCCAGCTTGTGGGTGTTCCGGGGCCTGGCATGGGCTGGGGTTCCAGGGCTAGGATGGGGGTGGGACTGATTAGCTGTGGAACAAAGGGGGAATGGAGACAGCATCCAGTGTGAAGGACAACCCAAGTTCATGGGAAGTCTTCAAACTGCAAAGCCCAAAGGGGATTGGTAATGGAGCAAGGACAGAGCCTGAAGCAATTGCTACTGAGATCAGGTGAGATGGGACTCAGCCTCTAGGAGTGGGGACAGGAGGCAGAAGTAGAGTTTGGGGATAGAAATCCTTTATGGGATCCTGGGGTCTTGTTTATGGGCAGGGAAGGAGCGCTAAGGGCTCCAGGGAGTGAAGAGAGGGCCCCGGTTGTGGAGGGATGTGGTTTGAGTCCCCCGTAGGCAGTCATTGTTTGGAAATCTTGAACACATTTTGTGAGCCAGGGAACTTGGGCACTTATATTATTGGTACATCCTATCCTCTTACTTCCTCTTACTGACTGAAGATGGGAATCTGACCAAAGATGGCTTCAGAAGGATTCAAAATAATTTTGTGTCAAAACTTAATATAATGTAACAATCCTGAATAGATCAAGCAAACACGTGTGTTGCCCATTTGTGTAGCATGTATAGCCTTTGGGCAGGTTTCCTTTCCATATTATCTGAGGGTTGGGTATGGTCAGGGCTATGGAGCAGCCCTTCTGGTTGTCTAAAGTAAAGCAGATCCAAAGACTTCTCTCAGGCTGAGATAAGGACAGAGCTACCTGCTGGAAGGATAAAAGTTGGCACTGCCCTCCTGTTGTGTGCCCCGGAGGGTGGTCAACTATGGTCACCAGACAGAGGACAAATGGCTGGTAGGGAGGAAAAAAAGCTTAAGAATCTTCTTTTTTTCCCCCCACCTAAGGTTTAATAATTATTTTCTTTCAAAAGTGTCTCAAAAGCAGGGTCCTCCACTGAGGCCCAACATGAAAGGCTCTGGAGCGAATGAACATTAACTGCTGAAATAACAACCTCCCGCCATTGTGAGGAGCGCCAGCCTGTCCTGAGGAGTTAGTGATCCTTCCTCCTGCTCATGGCTGACACAGCTGTGGAGAAAACACCAAGAAGCAGCAAGTCATTTTAGTATAAGGATAGAAAACGTGCAAAGTAAAAATTTTAATTATTAATTTTTTTTGTGGTGCCGGGAATTGAAGCTAGGGCTTCTCACATGCTAGGCAGGTACTCTGTCACTGAGCAACATCCCCAGCCAATGTTTGATTTTTTAACTGCTACACAAAAACATGAAAATTGTACATAATAATGGGGTATTATGTGGTGTTTCAATATATGTATGTATTATGTAATGTTTAAGTCAAATTAGACATATCTACTCAATCATTTATCAAATTTCTTCCTGGTGAAAACATCTAGCTTTTCAAAACTTACAGTACACAGGTGTTATCTATACTCACCCTACTGTGCAATACCACACCAGAGCATGCTGCTCCTAACTGTGACTTTGTTCCCATTGATCGACCTCTCCCTGCCCCTCTCTTTCCCTGCTCTCCTCAGCCTCTGGTGGCCACCATTCTACTTTCAGCTTCTATGGGTTCTCAACTTTTTTAGATTTTACATATGAGTTAGATCATGCAGTACTGGTCTTTCTGTGCCTGGCTTATTTCACTTAACATCTTTGGTTCCATCCATATTGTTGCAAAGGATAGGATTTAATTCCTTTTTGTGTCTGAATCATATTCTTTGGTGTGTATGTACCACATTTTCTTTATCCATTCATCAGTTGATGGACACTTAGGTTGATTTCATATCTTGACAATTGTAGCAAAATTATTATAGTGCTACAATAAACAAGGATATGCAGGTATCTCTTTGGTACTCTGATTTCAATCCTTAGGATATATCCTATTACTGGATCACATGGTAGTTATATTTTTAGTTTTTGAGACTCCTCCATACTGTTTTCCATAATGGCTATACTAAAAAAAAAAGTAGAATTTAAATCAAAGGGGAAATTATAGAGCTATTCTGGCACTATCTTTTAGCAATTTATAGAATAGGGTTTCAAAGCCCAGAGTCTGTTGTTTCCTGTTTTCCATGTCTGAGACCATCTGCGGTGGCTGTTTGAGACTTCTGGGGCCATTTTTCTAGAACCCACTTATGTGCTGGCTAGGTGGAGGCAAAGTAGTATCTGAATACAGAGCTAGATTCCTTGGACATGGAGCAGGCTGAGGTATGGTTAACTTTTGACCTCTTGCTATAGGAATGCTTGGGTAGAGGCCCCAAACTGCAGAAACATCTGGAGTTGATTGACCCAGATCTATCTAGAGAGAAGCAAGCATGATATAAAAATCAGTTGAGCACCAGGAAACTGGGCTGAGAGAAGGGTCCAGCTTTCTCTGATGAAATCCGGATTTTATTCCTCAGACTTTGAGCTTGCAAGAAGACTTAGAGTAGGATGTCTCAAGGTCATGTGGCAAGTTGGTGGCAGAGTCAGATGTAGAGTCCCTGACTCCTGACTGACTCATAGTTCAGCAATTTTTCATCTCTATAGGACCACCTCTACCTCCTTGTGGTTCTGTTATGTGCCCAAATTTGCCTTTGTGATAACCCACCCTTCCTTCCTTCCTTCCCTTTCCTTCCTTCCTTCCTTCCTCCCTCCCTCCCTCCCTCCCTACCTTCCTTCCTTCCTTCCTTCCTTCCTCCCTCCCTCCCTCCCTCCCTCCCT
>PVJS01013606.1:0-18098 GCA_004027185.1 Glis glis | reverse complement strand
GGGTCTTTCTAATCACCATTCTGTTATCATTTTCCAAGGGTCATATCCAGAGATCTAGATTCAAGTCTAGAACCAAGCACATACTATTTTCATATGTGTTTGTGCTCCAGATAGGGTGTTGAAGTCTATCTCAGCCAGTGGAAATGGCACACTTATTTTCCATTCATAGGGTCATGTGAACGTCTTCATCCACCTACCTTCATGGCCCCAGCAGAGGTAGGCAACCACGAAGGTGAGATGATTGGGGGTTGGAGGGAAGCGAGGGGGAGAGGAATATGGGTGACAGCCTGGACAGCGGTAGGTCAGAGGAGACAAGGCTCAAGTCAGGACTGAGAGTATCGTGGCAGACACTGGTGACCCAGAGTAGAACACTGTGGGTAAGGGCTTAGTGAAAATTCAGAGAACAGTCAAGAGGAAGCTGGGGCCAGAGTCCCTAGCCAAGGAGGAAGCAGATGCCAATGAACAAGGCAAACCTGGGTTGAAGACAAGTCTGCAGCACTCACAGAAGTCCCTGAGCCAGAGCAGCCATGTTGGAGAAAGACAGGCTTCAGGAAGGAAGGCTTGTGTTCTCACCAGTAGCTCAGGCAGATGTGGGGCCTGGAGCTCCTGGCTTGGGGGAGGGCCATAGAGCAAAACAGATGGCTGATGCACACAGCCTCACAGCTTTCTGGGGATCCCTGGAGGTTGTCATGGCTACTGACTTATTAAGAAGGAGATGTAGATGGGGGTCCCAGGAAAGGCATCAATCACACAAAGTTGCTTGTGCCTCTCCCTCCCTGACTGCACAGGCAAAGAGAAAACTCTCTGTGGGCATTTCATCAGACAAGTAATTTCAATCCATTTACACGAGGTGACAGAGAGCAAATGCGAGGCACAGTGGCATGCCTGCAATTTGAGAGCTTCATTAAAAAAAAAAGATTGCTATAGCGTCCTCCTCCTATAATAATCGAAAATGTGTACAAGTAGACGTGGTGATGAAAAAAGCCCATGGAAGGAGAGCAGTGAAGTAAAGGCGTTTCCATTAGCTTGGAGCCTGTATTCAGGGCTGAGAGGTGTGTGTGGCAATGGCTACAGTTTGGATTAGTGTCCCTCAAAGGTGCAAGAGGTGAAGGCTTGGTTGCCAGTCTATGGTGCTAGCGGGAGGTGGTGGAGCCTTGAGGAGGTGGGGCTTAGTGGGAAGAAGTGAGGTCATTGGGAGGGTTTCCTTGAAGGGAATATGGGACCTCAGCCCCTTCCTCTCTTTCTTTGCTTCCCAGCCACGATGAGGGTATAGGCCTTGTTCACCACACGCTCCTGCCATGGTCTACCGTGCTGCCACAGGTGCAAAGCAACAGGGCCGAGTGACCATAGGCGGAGACCTCTGAAACTGTGAGCCAGAGGAAACCTTTCCCCTCATCGGTTGATTATCTTAGGTATTTTGTCAGAGTGGTGGACAAAAAAACAAAACAAAAACAAAAATGAAAGAAACCTAACACAACAATGTTCTCCCATGATCCACGTCTTTTAAAATCACATTCCTTGCCGGGCATGGTGGCACACGCTTGTAATCCCAGTACTTGAGAGGCTGAGACCGGAGGATCCAGGTTCCTGGCCAGCCTCAGCTACTTAGTGAGACCCTCTGCAACTTAGTGAGACCCTGTTTCAAAATAAAGAATAAAAAATAGGGCTGGGGGTGGAGCTTGGAGGTAGATTGTCCCTGGGTTCAATCCCCAGTACCACAAAAAAAAAAATCACTTTCCTTATATGTCCCTCTCTTGAACCTAGGAATTTGGAGCCTTAAGTCCTAGGTTGATTTATTCATTTGTTAACCAAACATTAACTAAAAGCTGAGTGCTAGAAATGAAGATGTGAATATGATATGACTCCACCCTTAAAGAGCATGCGGTACAGTTGATGGGATAGATGTATGCTTTAAGAATAATGACAAGATATGTAAGCCCTATAGAAGGGTGTGGGCCAGATGACCTAAGAGCATGGAAGAAGTACCTACCTCCACCTAGGATGGAGTGGGGAAGACTTCGATGAGAAGGTGACCCTTAAGCTGACTACTGGACAAGTCATCTCATCCTCTGCTTAGGCCATTTGCACTGCTGTCCTCTCTGCTGAGAAAGATTTGCCCAGATCCGCATAAGGAGCCTCATTCCTAAATCAACTGGGTGTCTAGCTTCCCCATTTTAACACATCTACTTCTCCATTGGATTGGATAATCAAGTTTCCCACATTCTCCTATTTGCACATCCTGTTTCCAAAATGCAAACAGACAAGCACTGCTTTCTTTTTGAGAATCTAGTAGGGAGTATTTGAGAGTTCCATTTAGTTTTATGACCCTTTAATAGCAGAAGCTTTTGAAGTTTATGCATCAGAAGGAGCTGTCACATTTCATGCAGGCATTAGCTGACCTCGCTCAGCAGTTAAGGGGAAAAAAGAAATCTCGATTTTTGTTTGTATCTTATCATATTTTCTGGCGCATTGTGGAAATGTTTTTGTTTTGGTCAAATGCTTTAGTTGGAGAACAATGATAGCGTTTGACAAAGCTTGTTTCATAGGTAGGGAAAGCTAGGACTAGAGGAAGTCAGAAAGCGTCCCCTGATAGAGCACGCTTTGCCTGCAGGCTTACGATTAGATTTCCCTCTGCCAGAAATAAGTCATGCTTTTAAAATGCAACTGCTCTTTGGAGAAGTCTCATCAGTCCTTCTTCGGGTGTTGTAACACAGTTCAATTAACTTTCTTTCTGGCTTCTGGAGAGGTCTGATTCTGAGGGCACTAAGAATTTGGAGGACAACTGGTTTTTCAGGAACAGGGACTTATCCAAAGAAGTCTTTGCAGGGCATGGTGTGTGTGTGTGTGTGTGTTTGTCTGTTCTTTTGGTGAGCAGCCAAAAACAGAGGTGGGAAGGAATCAGTGCTGCTTTTACTGTGTTGCCCAGGTGTGTCTCTAGAGGACGACATCCTTGATAAAGATCTAAACATTCTGATCTAGGGAGGATGTGTTTTATCTTATTGCCACTTGTCCTCCTACCCTAAAGAAAAATTGTACTCTGAAAATTTGTAAGTTTGATAAAGAGAACAGCTTCCTGGAATGAATGAAATTGGGTTTTTTGGCTTGTTTACACATGCCAATGAACATTTACATCTACTAATATAGCAATTTCCTCAGATGGAAAACTGTAAATGAAAACTGATAATAAATATTCAAACCTCCTTCCTGAATTTATAGGTGCTGGTAGGAAATAGTTTAAGGGTTAACTTAGTTATCTAGGAAAAAACCCAATTCCTTTATGTTTGGTATACATAAATAAACTTATGTGTATTGTCTTCTGTCTGGGGAAATCAAGATGCTGTGTTATCAGCAAGCCCCAGACTAGACACCTATTTCAATATCTTGCCTGTTTACTTTGGGAATGCAACAGCTGTTCATAAAGCAATTTACATTCAACAGGTGCACCATGGCTCTAACTAATTGATGTGAAAGGTATAGTGGAAATAATCAGAAGGGAATGACATTCTTCCATCGCCTCCTGGACCACCCAAAGTTTCTAAAGAAAATGCCAAGTTACAAATTTGGATTTTTACATGTTTAGATTCTTATTGTTTAATGGCGGTTTGCTTGATTTTCTAGAACTAGGAAATGATTTATATCTAGCTAGCAGTCAATGATGCATTTTATTTCTCTTACCACCCATGTGGTGGCTGGATGGAGAGTAGAGAACAGGCTTGTGCAATTTTTTGGCATTTATCTTCCCTATTGGATTAATGCAATTCATGTAAATTGATTTTTGAAATATTGGGGTTTAGAAGGTGCATTAGAGTGACTGAAGGGGATAACAAATGATATTTTAGTTGAATAATTGAAATATATACTGGAATTTGCAACCACTCTTTTCTACATTTTTAAGAAATTCTTGTGCAGTCAGATGCTATTGGTTAAAGCCCCCCCCCAAAAAAAACCTCCCCAAAAAACTATAGTTTTTCAGGTTAAATTTTCTTCTGGGTCAGGGTCTATTATCCAGTAAAGCAAGAACTATTTATTGATTCTCCACTATGTCCTTAAAACTATGTTAGGAACTCTAGGGCTTGTGAGTCTTTCAAGTATGATGAAGTGTGAACATGGTTGGCTGATTTTTAGAAGGTCCTCAAAGATTGGGATATATCTGTGAAGCCTCCAAAGCTGGCTGACTCTGCTTGTGAAGATCTTCAACTGAGCATGTTTTCTGTAGCCAACACTCTTCAATCCTCTTTAATTTTTTTAACCTCTGGCTATAGAGTCTGGAAATTCAGATATTCTTTTCAGCCTCCCCTGTAGCTAGAGGTACCCATGTAGCTCAGTTATAGTCAATGAGATGAAATGAGAGGGTTGCTGAGGGCTTCCGGGAAAAAATGCGACTCTCCCAATAAAAGATGGATGCGGATGACATTACCTTGTCCACATATTCCCTGAGTGTAGTGAGATGCCTGGCACAGTGGCAGCCCTATTATGAACCCCAAAATAATAAGCACAAAGACAAAAAGCCAGAATGACAAGGATGGTGGAAGAAAGAATGGGTAGAGGCTGGATCCTTAATGACACTATTGAACCACTGCACTGACCTGAACTGCATTCTTCTGGATTTTATGTTATGACAATTAAATGTTCGTTGATTAAACTTTGCTGGCTGAGTCGTTTCTTGTAGAGAAAAGCATTCCTAAGTGATCTGATGCCCAAAGATAAAACTTTTTTTCTCATTCCCCCTTCCATCCTGTTCCTCCTCTTATATACCCTCAGTTCATGGCATCTACCCTGTTGCCCAAGTCAGAGTCTTAGGGATCCTTCTTTCTCTAATTCATCCCTCTTTTTCACCATATGAACTATTTCTTTTTCATCATTTTATCTCTAATCCCTAGTACAATGCCTAGTACACAGAAGACACTCATAACATGTTTGTTGATCTAAATTAATTCAGAGTGACCAGATATTTAAGGTCATGGATTAATATGTGGATACCATGTAAAGTGAAGAGGATAATATATATTAGCTATATGTCATATATTAGCTATATAGATGTATCCATATATATATCCCAAGATTTTCCTCTTCACTTTTTTTTTTTTGCGGTACTGGGGATTGAACTCAGGGGCATTCTACCTCCGAGCTATGCCCCCAGCCCTATTTTTTATTTTTTATTTTGAAACAGGGTCTCACTAAGTTGCAGAGAGCCTCACTAAGTAGCTGAGGCTGGTCAAGAACCTGAGATTCTCCTGTCTCAGCCTCCCAGGTACTGGGATGACAAGCGTGACAAGCGTGCACCATCACGCCCTGCTCCTCTTCACTTTTTAAAGTTTTTTTTTTAAAATCAAGGACAAGGACACACACACACACACACACACACCCCTCCTTGTTTTTTTTAAAAATTGTGTATGTATATCAAGGTGATATAATATTTGGTTTTGCTTGGACTTACTACACTTTTTAAAAAATATACTTTTATTGGTGCATTGTAATCTCACATCATAATATAGTTCAGAATAATAGGGACATGCATGCACACAGCACTTGGTGAGCTTCCCCCTGGCTCCCTCCCCTTCCCCATACATGATATTAAGATTGGCATTGATAATTTTGTACAGGTACATAGTGTCAATGGAAATGTTTCCTTCATTAATTCTCTCTTCCTCCCAACACAACCCTCCCCTAGACCCCTCCATTGCTCCACTGGGATTTTTCCTCCTTTATCAGGAGTCCCTCTTATATCCCGATTTCTCCCTAACTTCCACATATGAAAGAAAAGATATGACCCTTCACTTTCTGTGACTGGATAATATCCCTTAGTATAATGTTCTCTACATTCATCTATTTTCCTGCAAATGATGTTATTTTTTACTGCTGAGTAGAATTCCATTGTGTGTATATTTGAGATATACACACATTTGACAAATCAGACTGGTCCCCCATCAGAGAATGTTTTCCTACTGACTAAAGTTCTTTTGTCCTTCTGATTCTGTGTTTTTTTCACAGATACAGGGTTGTATGAGCATTGTTATATTTTTTCTTCTGGGACCTGTGTTTGATTTTTTTTCATGTCAAAATTCCTCTCTCATGACATTTGCTCCTTAAATCAATATTATAGATTAGGCTACAGTCGGTGTTGCTTTTCTACTTTTACCCTGGCAGACATTTTTGCATCTTTATAATGGCTGTTGATGGTGGATATTGTCTTCCATTGACTGATGGAAGACAATATGTTATTCTCAGAGTCTTGAGTCGTTTCTGTCTTTCTACATAAATGGTGAGGGTATAATGACAAATCAAGGGGTTTACAAGTTCGTGGGAGAAATGGAGGAAACATCAGATATGAAGTGAAAACCAAACCAAACCAAACCCTGAGGTTTGTGTAGCAGCTACCTTGCTTCCTGTATGTATGATTTTAACCATGTCAAGAAACCCAGTCAATTCAGTTATCTTACATGTACAGGGGGAAGCAGAGTTATACCTATTCTGGTCACAAACCTCCAAATACTATCCTACTGGAAACTAGGGTTTCAACATATGCAATTTGGGGGTACACATTCAGTCCATAGCACTTGTTCAAACCTCTCGTGTTACAATAAAGGAACTGAGAATCAATGAAGGGAAATGACTGTCAGATCTTAGAGCTAATCGAGATGATGAGTACCTAGAGCCCATCCGTTGGCTGTCGTGCTGGGAGACCCAGCCATGGCACAATCAGTTGCAGTGAGTGTTTAAGTAATTCATTACTAATAAGAGTTCAGGAACCAAGATTTTTGAATGGTTTACTTTTTGGGTTTAAAGAAACGAGAAAAATTCAAGGTTATACTTAGAGTCATGCCAACACCCTCTACTTATATTCCATTATTTCTTGGAGGGGAAAGGAGAAAGTGGTGGGTTCTTGCTCAGCTTTGTGTATAGCCATGGGAGGGTGGTGCATAGACGACAATCAGTTCTGTGCCCATAAATGAAGCGCACATACCATGATGCCAGATCACTTGATGTTCTCAAGAGCTTCTGGGAGTCTGCCCTTCTGCGAGTTTTTATTTCTTTAGAGGAAAAAATATATTATTTGTTTTTCTCTGGACATAATGTTAGTTGAAGGAAGGTCCTATGCCTTTGAACACCATTCAAGCGATATCAGCTACTTTTTTTTTTTTTTTTTTTTTTTTCTTCTGGAATCTCAGATTCCACTGGATATTTTGCTACAGATTTTACTCATACCTTTATTTAATAAATATTTGGAGATCTTATATGTGTCAGACACCAAAGGGCATCCATTACTAAATTAAGGGGTTCTTTGCTCATGGCTATGTTTCCATACTACTAAGTTCCAAAAGTAAGTAAAACTAATTTTTATTTAAAAATATATTAGAACAGCAGTAAGACTCTGGTGTGCTATTTTCATGATTAGCCTTCTTTGGCAAGTTGTGCTGTAGGACACGTTAGAGCACTTAGTGGAGTAAAGTACACTTAAGTGGGCATTCAATACATATTGATAATGATGATGGCGAAGATGATGATAGTGATCACAGTGGCAACTATGAAGGAAGCATGGCACCTTGCAATTTGCGATCAACGGTGGCAATTACATAGCAACTTCTGCTGTTGTTGTCTTACTGACAAGTGGCTGCAAACGATAATTAACTAGAGAGATTGCTGGGAAGTCTCCTGGTAACAGGCAGCTTTTAATGCAGTCAAACAGTGGAAATCAGTATGATGTTTAGAATAAACCATTGATTGTATGGATTATGGTGTTCGGTGGCAATTACAAGTCTCCAAAGGGAGACTATGAGAGAAGAATATCTCTGGAGGCTTTCAGAGTGAGGTCAGCGTGCTCCCGAGGACTGGATGGGGTCAGCGTGGATTCTGTTAGATTTACCCTCCATTAAGCCGTATCGGTGAGGAATCATGATGGCATTGGATCCCAGTGGTCTTGCTGTTTTGTTTGTTTGTTTTTAAAAAATCTTTTCATCCAGATATTTTGAGGCCATGGGTAATTGATAAGAGAATCAAGTTCAAAGGAAGAATAGCTTCTCTGATGATATTCTCCAAGAACTTAGATCTGTTATCTGAGCAAAAAACGGTGCACGGCGCTCTTCCATCTCACATAATTATTTGTTGAAGGCATAGTGGAATGCTTGCTTCTCACATAAGTAGGGCAAGAGAATCCTTGGCCATTTTAATAGACTCAGACTTTATATATAGACTTATAAAATCTTATGTGATGTGTCCTGACATGAAATTTTTGCTAAGCTTATTTTCTTTATTTCCAAATAAGTTCAGACATGGTGTTACTTGAAATCACATGTCAAGCAGAATAAAGTCATTTGATGTGAGTCTGTTCTCCTAAGTCTTGGGCAAGAACTTCCCTCCCCACTTTTGAGTCTTTGGAGCATTTATTTCAAATTAGGACTTGAATAAAGATGTGAAACATTGTCGTTATTTGCTTATCTGCTTTCTGCAGGGCTGCCAGGGCAAGTGAAAGTGAGGGGCGGCGATCACAGGAGCTGGAAATGATAGGCTTGTTGGGCAAGGGCAGGACATGGGCTGAAGTCTGCATTGGCATAGTATGAACTCACTCTGTGCAGTGGGTCCAGCATTTTCCCAGTAGGGAAGGGAAGACCAACCAGATACAAATGATACCTATTTTTTTTGAGAAAAAGATATATACAGTTATGCTTTACAACAGTTCATTTGCTCTCACCTAACCCAGAGAGTTCTAGCAACTTTCTCTAGAAGGCCGTTCCTCAGAACTTTTTGAAGGGAAGCCTTTTACCACTTTTTAGAGATGATAATAATAGAGAAGGGGCTTTACAAATGCTGTACATGAGTGATGATCTCATTGAATTCTCAAAACAAACCTGTGAAGTAGGCTGTGTTACTAACTTCATTTCACACATGAGGAGACTAAAGTTTAGAAAAATTATATAAATTGCCTGAAATTCCATAGGCACCCCAAGAAGTCTTCCCTGAGAGCTTGCGCTTAATCATGTTGATGCTTTGTTGATCCAGGTGGGGGAATGAGGATCAGAGAGGGTCAGTGAATTGCTCAATATCACACAGTTAGTAGCAGAGTTAGGATCAAACTTAGGTCAAATATTTCTAAGTCTAATATAGTGGTGTTTTGCATTTTTTCAACCCTACAAACTTGAGAGATATGATTTGTTAAAGGGGAATTAAGGGTGGTGAGCTTATTTGACATAACCCCATAAGTGAAGATGAGATACAGATGTCCCTTGGTATCCACAGGGGACTGGTCCCAGAACGTCCTAAAGATACCCAAATCCAAGTATGTTCAAGTTAAGGTAGTATTTGTATATAACCTATGTAATCCTCCTATATACTTTAAATCATCTCTAGATTATGTGTAGTATCTATTGTAATGTATGCATTATGTAAGTAGCTGTTGTACCATATTGTTTAGGGAATAATGTAATATAAAAAAAGTTTGAAGTGGGCATGGTGGCATGTGCCTGTAATTCCAGTACTTGGGAGGCTGAGACAGTTGAATCGCAGATTTGAGGACAGCCTCAACAACTTAGCTTAGCCCTTGGCAACTTAGTGAGATCCTGTTTTTTTTAAAAAAGGGCTGGAAGTGAAGCTCAGAGGTAGAACACCCCTGGGTTCAGTTACCACCACCACCAACACACACACACACACACACACACACACACACACACACACACATGTCTGCACATTTAGAGTACTGATGCATTCATCATAGGCCCAATTGATTACATCAGCAGCAATGTAACATTTCTTTTAAATACTGTACACCATTTTTTCAGCATATATTTCCTAGAAAACAGAACCTTAGGCAAAGCTTATGTGCTCATACTCTATTGGGAGGTGCAATTCTAGGATATCAAGAGTAAGGGAGAAAGAGAAGAGAGGCACGGAGGGAGGAAGAGATGTAAGGTAGTGTGGTGTCAGTTTGGCCACACCTACATAAGAAAGCACAACCGTATGCTTAGTTATATGGTTGTCTCTAGCCAAGTCATAAACAAAACCAAAAGCAAACAAACAAAAGAACCACTGTGCCTCAGAAAAAGGAAGAAGGAGAACATTTCTAACAGCTTCTCCTCATCTTCCTCATTTCTTTCCCAATGTCTCTTACTGTTTAATGTTTGCCCTGTGGGGCACAGAGTCCCTTTAGTTCTGGGCTTGTTCCCTGGCATCCATGGGCAGCTGCCAGGGAAGCTAGAGTTTCTGCGGATCTGCATGGGACAATTTTGGGTACCTGGCTGCTGTCTCTCCTGCAGGAGCCTAGTCTTCCATAGGTGAAGAGGTAAAGGTGGAGTAGAGATTCACCTTCAGCTGTAGAGGTAAAAGGTGAGTAGCCACGGGCCCAGGAGGCAGATGATGCTGACAGATGTGGGAGATGCGCAGCTGTATCTCTTACACTGCATACATAGCCCACCCTCTCACATCTGGTTCTCATGCTCTGGTACTGTGCATTCAGTTTTATAGGACTAAGATGTTCTCTGACAGAGGAAGTACAGAAGTACAGAATCAACTGGTCACAGAGTCCATGTCGGTTGCAATATCCTAAAAACACTTAATGAGGGTGAGTGAACTAAACCACAGTTCCTACTGCTGTAGCTGATCTCAACACATAATCGATATCCATCATCTCCCTCTTTAACCACCCATTTTTAGATTTACGTCTCCCCAGGCACACACATCGGCTGGTCTTGGTGGCTAGCCTGGGAGGAATCCCAGACCTGCATCCCTAAGTGGTCTGACTTCTTAGTTGCCTTATCTCTGTGGTCTCTAGCATTTATCGTAACTGCCCACGAACAATTACTACCAAGTATTAAGGGGGGGGGTTCTACTGTGTCCTCTGGGTTCTGCGTTATAGTGTGTAGCAACTTGAACTCCTCATGGCAATCAGTGTTGATTACCCAGCAGGAAGTAACTTATTTTTTTTAACCCACTGGTTCTTAGGCATAAGGATCCCCAAGTGGCCAAGTGATAACAATCATAGCTTCCCATTCAGTGGAACCCTTATGAGGATTCATTTTCTACGTCCTCCCAACCCCCACCCCGAATGAGAACTAGGAACTCTAACTTGGCAGAACTTAACTTTTAAGGACATAAAATAAATTCTGATGGGAAGAGTAAGGGTGAGAGGAGCTACTCCTGCTGTCACCAAAGGGGTGCTATCAGGGCTGTGAAAAATCAACCAAACCATTTATTGATGGCTACGTGCCTGTTTAATCCACATCTCAGGCCAGCTCTGCAACCAAATATACTGCTCTGAAATCTATCCACAGGGAAGATTCCCCTGGCCACAGTTTTCTGGGGCAGCCCTGATAGGGCTGTAATGTGGCAGCAGTAAATTTCCAGCTAGCACTAACATAATCATGACTTATTTGTGAACCGTGTCTAAGTCTTTCCTTCTTGCAGTGTTTATTCATAGAGAATTCCCCATGAAACTGTGGGTGTGACTAGAGGGAGGAGCATTATTTTTACAACAGTGGGAGTCTGGGTCTCCTGTCAATTTGGGATACTGACACCTTTTGGACCTGCCTAAGCTGCTCCCCTGTACCAATGTTGAGAGTCAACACTGTGACTCAGTGAACTGCCCAGCTCATCACGGGCAGCTCATACTGCTCCATCATTTGTTGTCCTACGTGGGCACTCAGTCTTCAGACAGCAGAGTGTCAAGAGCAGCTCCCTGTGGATTTGCTCTCTTCATGTTGATTTATCTTTCCTTTCTAAAGGCCTCTTCTTCCCATGATCCCAACCCCAATCCCCAACCCCTACTCTATTATTTTTTTGTTTTGGCCATGGATATAAGTTGTTGAGCTGCATTTGTTTTTCCCTAAGAGGAATCTGAAATAAAAAGAATAAATTAGTCCAAACTTATGATCAAATATCTATACTATAACCAGATCTTTCACAATATTAACATGATTCCTGGTGTTTTTATGGAGAGACAGCATAGTATAATGGTTAAATTGTTGAACTCTGTAAACAGATTGCCTGAATCCAAATCCTAGTTCTACCATTCAGCTCTGGGGCAAACCTTTAACCTCTGCATTTCTTTGTTTTTCTCATCTATAAAACGAGGAAAATATTTTACATAAGTTATCTTATAACACTTCTATTGTAGGATTTTGTGAGAATTAAAACTTAATGTATATAAACTGCTTGACAGACTGCCTAGCTATAGTCTGTGTCTTATAGGTATTTGCAATTATTTGTTCTTATTATCATAGTAAAAGTCAATGTGTCTTTTGACTTTTTCCATTTGCATTGCAAAAGACCCTCTTCTGCTATCCTGCATGTTTTGAGCCAGGCCTCAGAAAGCCAATGGATATATATCAAGCCCCAATTTCAAGATGGCTGGGATAAAACTAATCCTATTAATAGCAAAAGTATTGGCAAGTTCACATGTAAAGTGATAGTAGAGACTATAACACTCTGTTAGACCTGAAATGTGAAAACATATTAATTTTCCTAAGAGCACTAATGAATCTGGATAGTCAGAGGTGGACATACAACTGATTATTTCTAGTAAGCTCAATCATAGCTCTATTAATCATTCAAATACTTAATGATTGAAACATTTAGGGAAAGGAAGGCTGGGAGGTTCCTGAATATTGTTAGATTCTTCTCTAATTCTCATCATTACTTATTGCTTCCACTTTTAAATGGGGGGAAAGGTCAAACTAACTACTCTTATTTTTGAAGATAATGTGGTTGATTTTTTGCAAAGTTTTGGTTTAGTACATTGTGAACATGTTCATGACGAGTTAAAAGAATCAGGAGATGAAATTTCCTTTCATTTTATGCCTTTAAAACAACATTAGAATTTTATTTGATAGTTTTACTTAAAGGGGAATTAAACGGCAGGAGTACGTTGCCATAGATGGAAAGGACTGAAGATCAGTCAGCTGAATATTTTTGGTGTTGAAGATGGTTCATTATTGCATCCACTCAGTCCCTTCACACATGCACAATTACCAAAAACAAAATTATGCATTTATTCTTTGAAAAGGCTTGCATTCAAATAAAGCTTTGAAGTTAAAAAGAAGAAAAAAGCAAAGCCATTTCATATAGTCTTTGTATTTAATTAAGTACTGAGATATTTGTTTGCTTTTTAAATTAAGATACCGTAACAATGTTGTAGAGTGTGCAAATAAATGATTGCAATTCTTCTTCCCCATATACAGGCCCCCATTGCAAAGGGACTCTGCAG
This sequence comes from Glis glis, assembly GCA_004027185.1. Classification (NCBI taxonomy): domain Eukaryota; kingdom Metazoa; phylum Chordata; class Mammalia; order Rodentia; family Gliridae; genus Glis; species Glis glis. The sequence continues at coordinate 4,906 of PVJS01013606.1, read as the reverse complement.
CCCCTCTCATTAGGAAGGGAAATCAATTTCCCCATCCTTCAAATATGAGTTGGTCTTGTGATTTGTTTGACTAATAAAATACAGTGGAAGTGCTGCTGTTCCGGTTCCCAGTCTGGACCTTAAGAAGTCTTCCTCACTTTAGTCTCTTTTGGAGTTCTGTGGCCACCATGTGCAAAGCAGGGCTGGTCTTGGGGGGAACAAAGGCTTAGTAAATGCTACAAGGTCCAGTTGCCCCAGTGTCCTAAGGGAAAGACATGTAAATGGGATCATCTTGGACTAGGCAACTTGAAAGGCAGAACAGCCTAAATCTGACCTGCAGCTGCAAGTGCAGGTCTGGCCAATATCAGAAGAACTATCTGGATGAGCCCAGGCCAAACTTCCAGCCTACAGAATAGTGAGATAAGTGAATGGCAGTTGGTTTCAGGTTTGAAACAAGAACTCACATTTACTGAGAACTTACTATCTGTCAGGCACACACAAAGTGTTTTGCAGTCATTAACTCATTTAACCCTGATAACAACCCTACAATAGGGTTACAGATGAAGAAAGGAGCCTGAGGCCATCTGTTAGTCACAGGCAGAAGTAACATCTCAGCGAAACTCTTGAGGCTGCCAACCTTACCCCTGCTCATTGAAAATGAGGCGAAGACCAAGGCAGACAAAGCCCAGTCTCTTTGTAGATCCTCTTAAGTAGGGCTTCTCTAGAGTGGGACTGACAAAATTTTCCTGTAAATAGCCATATCATAAATATTTTAGGCTTCCTGGGCCGTGTGGTCTGCCCTGCAACTATGTAACTCTGCATTCACAGTGTGAAAGTATCCAAGGGCAATATGTAAACAAGAGAGGTGGTGGGCTGGGCTTGGCCTGTAGACTTGCTCTTCTTACTGCCCTCTAGAAAGTTAGCTCTCCTGGCATAAGGCATCCATTAAATGCAATAGATTAACTTATCTCCTGTGCATCTAGCACAGTATCCAGCTCTGTATCATTCTTGGGGAAACTGACAAAACAGTCACATGGGCCATTTCCAGCAGGCCTTAATTCTTCTGTAGAGCCCCAGTTGAGAAAGGCATGGGTACCACTTTCATCTTGAATATGGTTCCTTCTGTGGCTGTGGGGTGACTGCTGAGCAATGGACCGTGTTTTTCATGTTCATAACCAATGGGACGAAGAGATACAGTCCTAGGAGAATCAGGAAGGGACGTTTCTAGAGCCCCAACAAATTTCTACTGTGTCTCAGCTGGAATGTGTCACATACTCATTTCTGAGTCAAGCCCTGGCAAGGGGACAGGATTGCCCTGACTGGAACTAATCAGGTCCCACCCATGGAGTTATAGTTGGATCAATAGTTACTGAACTGCTAACTGATACCATTCCTATTTTTTCCTCTCTCTTGAATAATTCAAAATTTTCTGTTAAAACTTTGAGCACATTGCTTCATTGTGTTGCCTCCAATAGTGTTGATATGAAGTCCAACATTAACCTATTTTTTATTATTTTGAAGTGTTTTTTTAAAAGTTTGGGGTGCTTTACAAATTTTTGTCTTTATTCCTGTTGTCAAATTTTATCCTGACTTGGCTAGTAGTGGGTCCTTTTAAAATTATCTTGCTCAAGCTGGGCATGGTGGCGCATGCCTGTAATCCCAGTACTTGGGAGGCTGAGACAGAAGGATCCGGGTTCACAGCCAGCCTGAGCTACTTAGTGAGGTCCTCCGCAACTTAGTGAGTCCTTGTTTCAAAATAAAGAATAAAAACATAGGGCTAGGGGTGTAGCTCGGAGGTAGAATGCCCCTTGGTTCAATCCCCAATACTGCAAAAAAAAAAAGCCCCAAAATTATCTTGCTCAATATTCAGTAGATTCTTTCTATATAATGGACTCATGTCATTCATTGTCTCAGAGAAAATTTCTACCATTGTTTATTTAAAGAAGTTTCCATTCTTTAACTCCATCTCTTCTCATGTTTTAGAACTTCTATGATATGAATATTTGGCCTTTTTTAAAAAAATCTTTCCTCCTTGTCTTTAATTGCCGCTATGATCTTTTTTGGAAATAGAGTTGTCACAGATGTAATTGGTTCAGATGAGGTCATGCTGGACCCTGATCCAATATGACCAGTCATGTCCTTTCTGTTATCTATCTATCTATCTATCTATCTATCTATCTATCTATCTATCGAAATGTTGAATTTTATTAAATGCCTTTTCTACATCTATTGAAATATATGATTTTTGTCCTTCATTCTGTTGATATGGTGTATTATACTTATTGATTTACGTATGTTGAACTATCCTTGAATTCCTGGGATGAATTCCACTTGATCATGGTGAATAATGTTTCTGATGCTGTTGGATTAAGTCTGCTAGTACTTTGTTGAAGATTTTTGCATCTGTATTCATCTAGGATATTGACCTGTAGCTTTCTCCGTTTTCTAAAGAGAAAGCTTGTCCTTTGGTTTGGGTATCAAGGTAATGCTGGCCTTGTAGAATGAGTCTGAAGAATTCCTTTCTCTTCAATTTTTTGGAATAATTTAAGGAGAATCGGTTATTAGTTTTTCTTTAAATATTTGGTAGAATTCAGTGGTGAAGCCATCTGGTTCTAGGCTTTTCTTTGAGAGGCATTTTATTACTGATTTAATCTCATTACTTGTTATTGGTCTGCTCAGGTTTTCTGTTTCTTCATAATTCAAACTTGGTAAGGTATATGTGTATAGGAATCTGTCCATTTTCCCTAGGTTATCAAAATTTTTTTGTGCATAGTTATTCATAGTAGGTATAATGATCCTTTGTATTTCTGTGGTGTCAGTTGTAATGTCTCCTTTTGAATTTCTGATTTTATTTGAATTTTCTCTCTCTTTTTCTTAGTCTAGCTAAGAGTTTGTCAATTTTGTTCATCTTTTCAAAGAACCAGCTCTCTCTTTTGTTGAATTTTTTTTTTTAGTTTCTGTTTCATTTATTTCTGGTGATTTTTATTATTTCTTCCTTTTCCTTCTACTATTTTTTTCTAGTTGCTTAAGGTGTAGTGATAAATTGTTGATTTGAGACATTTTTTGTTTTTTTGAAGTAGGCGTTATGGTTTGGTTTTATTTTTTTTTTAATTTTTATTTATTTATTTATTTTTTGCGATCCTGGGGATTGAACCCAGGGGCATTCTACCTCCAAGCTACACCCTCAGCCCTATTTTTTATTCTTTATGTTGAAACAGGATCTCACTAAGTTGCAAAGGTCCTCACTAAGTAGCTGAGGTTGGTTGCGAACCTGTGATCCTCCTGTCTTGGCATCCCAAGTACTGGGATTACAAGCGTGCGCCACCACGCCCAGCATGGTTTGGTTTTAGAATGTCCTCCAGACCTCATGTTATAGATAAGACCATCATGTTGGAGGTGCGACTTGGTTGCTATGGAGGAGCCCCTGGAGGTGTGGCCTTGGGGACCTCCCATTGCTCTTTCTCTCTCTCTCTCTGCTTCCAGCTTCCAAGATGTGAGAGCAGGGTCCCTTCACTTGTATTCTCTCTCTGCTTCCCAACACGATGCCCTGAGCTTCACAGACTTTACCTGGCCTAACATAGACTGAAATCTCTGAAACCTCCAGAACAGTGAGCAAATATATCTTCCCTCCTCTAAGTCATGGGGGTCAGGTATTTTGGGTTACAGCAGTGAGAATGCTGACTGAAATAGGTGTTGATTGCTATAAGCTTCCCTCTTATTCCTGCTTTTTTGTATCCCTTGGGTTTTAGTATGCCATGTTTTCATTTTAATTTGTTTCAAGAAAAATTTAAATTTCCTCCTTGCTCCTTTGATTGTTCCTCAGTTAGTTTAATTTTTATGTATTTGTATAGTTTCCAAAGTTTTTTTTGTTATTAATTTCTAGTTTTATTGCAGTATGGTCAGAAAAGACACTTGATGTGATTTTAAATATTTTTAGAATTTGTCGAGACATGTTTTATGTCCTATAATGTGATCTGTGATAGCGAATGCTTCACATGCTGCTGAGAAGCATATGCATTCTGCAGCTGTTGGATAGAATATTCTGTTGTTACATGTTAGGCCCATTTGTTCTAGGGTGCAGTTAACTCTCTTTGCTGATTTTCTGTGCGGGTCATCTTTCAGTGCTGAAAGTGGAGTATTATAATCCCCTCCTATTATTATATTGGAGTCTATCTCTCCCTTTAGCTTTATGTTTTTTGGTGCTCCAAAATTGGGTGCATGTATATTTATTTCCTTTTGCTGAATTGACCCTTTTATTGGTCTAAATGACCTTCTTTGTCTCTTTTTACTGCTTTTAATTTAATTACTTAATTTAACTTAAAGTCCATTTTATCTGGCCATTCATGCTTTGCTTTGAATTCCATTTGTATGGAATCTTATTCCAATCCTTCATTTTCAGTCTGTGTATGTCTGTAGAAGTGAAGTGAATTTCTTGTAAGCAGCATATAGTTGGGTCTTGTTTTTAAAATCCATTCAGTAATGCTATGTCTTTTATTTGGAAAATTTAATCCATTTACATTTAAGGTAGTATCAATAGGTTAGATCATATTATTGTCATTTTGTTATTTGTTTTCTAGTCTTATTGTCATTTCTTTCTTCCATCTCTCTTGTGGTCTTCCTTTGCGACTGATTTGTCTAGTAGTGTATTTTGATTCCTTGCTTGTTATTTTTGGAAAAATAACAAAATTATATATTTTTGCTTTATTGTCAACATGAGGTTTACAAAAAATGTCATTGACAATAAGAAGCTATTTTTAAATATTAACAAGTTAGCATTGATTATAAAAATAGGGAAAACAAAAAATAAAGGTACTAATAAAAGTCTCTATATTTGCACTCCATTCCTCCCTACATTTTGAATTCTTTTTTTTTTATGTTTTTATTGGTGCATTGTAGTCTCACATCACAATGAGTATCAGTTTGGTGT
>PVJS01013605.1:0-41810 GCA_004027185.1 Glis glis | reverse complement strand
TCTCGCCTCGCGGGGAGGACACCCTGCTGGCTGGCTCCCGCCTCCTGCGCGCTGCGGCTGCCGGGGGACCCTGCCCGCGCCCCTCTCCCTGCCCGGAGCGTCACCCTGCACCCAGGGAACCCGACAGGCCGGGTGGCCCCCACACCGCACCGCAGAGCCAGGTGCTGGGAAAAAGCAAAATGCAACAAAGCCCAAGTCCCCTCACCCCACACGCGCATCCTGACGCCGCTGACATTTCCTCCTCTGCCCAGTGGGCTTCGCTATAGGTCACCCTGTTCTGGGAGAAAGAATCGTGATCTGAATCGTCGTGGAGAAAGTGTTTACTTAAAATCTTATTAAGTTTTATTTTTAGAGCCTATGTCTGCCGGCCTTGTCAACACAGACAAATTGTAGAAGGGCTCTCTGCTCTGCTGACCTTTAATAAAGACCAGAGACGACAGAACAGGGGGAGGCAGGCGGTCCTGCGGGAGAGATTGGTCCCGCTGGCGTCCTCACCTGCCTCCACCCGCAGGCAGCCGGGGCAGGGTCCGCCAGGCATCCTGGGGTACCCGGTAATGCTAGGACAGTGGGAGTCCTTGCCAGAGGTGAAAGGTCATCGTTCCACCTTTCTTCCAATCCTAGACCCAGCAGAGAGCACATCTCCCCGCTTCCCCTCTCCAGCAGACCCAAGAAAAGGCCAGATTGACCCGGGGGTGATAGCCTTAAATAGCGAACGATTACAGTGCTGCCTGTGTGCCAGACAGTGTTCTAAGTATTGCTATGTATACTCTAAGGATAGAGTGACTGCTTTCATTCTCGCCAAACCCTGTGAGGTGTACACTGTTACTGTCCCCATTTCATAGATTAACAAACTGAGGTGCGAGGTGCAGAGGGCTTAAGTAATTCACCCAAGGTTATAGAGCTTTCTGTTTTCCCCACCTGGAGGCACCCGGCCTGAGCCCAGAAAGTGATGCTACTTCTCGTTCAGAACCACCAGGAGGCAGAACGACTAGAGAGGAGGGGTCCTCATCCATGGGCTGCAACTGCTCAGTGTGGGCAGACTGCCCGGAGCCAGGAGGTGGAGGAGTGGGGTGCAGCTCTGCCGTGGCCCCAGGGGCTCTGCGCACTGTGGTTTCATCGGCTCACGAGTTACCTCCCAACCAAATGGTTCCCATGTGATGTGGCCAGGGGGACATGGGCAAGGCTAGGGCAGAGCAAGAGAGGGGAGCAGAAGCCAGCACAAGGGCAGGTGGGAGGGGCGGCTCCTTACAGGAGCAAAACCAATCTGTCTCTGCAAGGCAGGGCCCATGTGACCTTGGAACATTGCTGGGGGTTGAGAGCAGCCAAGGAGGACAATGTGAAGGCAGCTGTCAGCCCTAACTGTATTGAGACCACTAGGAGAGGGTATGTACCTACAAGCATGCGCTGGGCATGCACTAGAACACACTCTGTGTCCTTACCGGTGCACAGCCATGTTTAGACATAAGCCCCGTACACGCACACGCTCTAGAGGGCAAAACTGAAGACAGGATATGACACATGCTGAGCGACACCCTGGTAAGATACACATTTGCCTGCTGAGACCCCAGGCGGGCCCACATCAGAGATGCACGGTGACACTCCAGCATTGACTGGAGTGCCAGCAGAGGGGCCCCAGCACCATTGATGGCTACGCCCAGAGAGCTGGCCTGGAGCCCAGGTGTCCAGCAGCCGGTCATCCGAAGCTCAGCTCTCAAACTGAGGCTGGTTCTGGGCTCTCTGAGCGTCCCAGAGATTGCTGTGGAGGTGTTGGGCTGCCCCGGGGGATTCCAGACACTCAGGCTATGGGATCGCTGGAGACGCTCTGGGAACAGCCAGGGAAAGCACAGCTTTGTCCACTCAGATGACCGGAAGCTTCCAGAGGGCTCCTCTTCTCATGTGGGTGGGTGGGTGGGCTATGACAACCAATAGTTCTTCTTGGCCCAACACTGTCCCCTGCTCTGGATGCCAAGGACCATGGTACCCACAGTTTGTTCTGCACCTAGAGATGTCACAGGAGAAGGGTTGATTCCAGGAAGGTCAGAATAGTTCTCAGTGGGGGAGGAAGGGGAATGCAACTCAGGACCAGTGGGGTCCTTGGCTTACATGACAGAAAAGAATTTCAGCAGACATAGACAGGGATTTATTTAGGGAAGCAAAAAGTACACATTCAAGGGAGAACGCGGGCCACCTCCAGAGTGAGAGATGCACACTTGGGGTTTCACGGCCCTTCTTTTAGGAGAAACTTTGTAAATGGAGAGCGTGAGAGGTGGGTGGGGTGGTGTCCGCCTAGCAAGACTGATCCCTGTGACTGGAGCACCAAGCAGCTGACAATGGTCTGGTTCTTCTCAGAATCTTCGTGTTGATATTATTTAGTTGATGGTAGCAGGCTTTGAACAATATCTTTCTCTAACCAGGCGTGGTGGTGCACGCTTGTAATCCCAGTACTTGGGAGGCTGAGATGGGAGGGTCTGGGTTCGTGGCCAGCCTCAGCTACTTAGGTCCTCTGCCACTTAGTGAGACCCTGTTTCAAAATAAAGAATAAAAAATAGGGCTGGGGGTGCAGCTCAGAGGTAGAATGCCCCTGGGTTCAATCCCTGGTACTGCCAAAAAAAAATATATATATATATTATATATATTTATATATTATATATATTTATATATTACATAATATATATTATAAATATATATATAATACTATATATATATCTCTTTTGATCAGTCTAAAAATACATTCTATAAGCTAACAAAGTATATAGGCACTAATTAACTGGACTTAGAGTACTCTAAGATTTACTGGATCTTTTAAGAATTCAGGCTGGGAGGAAAACAGGCCTTCGAAGTAAAGGTGAGGGTGATCATGGAGTTTTTAGATTTAAAGCTACAGTGTCTCTTTCCTTCCTTGTTTATCCCTTATTTCTTTTATTCCTTCTATCCTACTTCAGAACCAGATAGAAAAAGCACCAGACCCCGAAGCCGGTGCAAGGTTTAAAGCACCAGTTATGGAGCCAGACTGCCTAATTCAAATCCATGCTCTGCCACTGACTGACTGTGTGACCCTGGGCTGGTAAGATAACAATGATATTACCCCTAACTTCTAGGGCTGTCGTAAGAGTTGAGTGAGGACATTCGAGCAAGGGGTGTATACAGTTGCTGTACATCCTCCGTGCCCTAAGGTGGAGGGAAGGCAGGTGCAGGGGAGCGCGGGCCCAGGGCAGGAGAGAGAGAAGCTGATGACAGAGGGGCTGGGGCTGGAGCGGGGAGATGGTCCAGAAATGACTGCAGACCTGTGTCTGGTCTGTCAACTTTGATATTCTGGAAGGAAGATAAATAAGAGCATAATTCCTGTAACCATATTTCCTCACAGATCACAGTGTGCTCTGCCAGAAAGCTGCAGCCCGCAGGAACATTTTCTCATTACTATATAATAATATAAAAGATAATGTCCTCCTTGTGGAAGGAGCCCAGAGCACTTAGGGACTGCATATTCAGCGCCCAGCTCGCTCAGGCCCTGGGCTTGTGGCCGAGGCTGCCAGCTCTCAGCGCCAGGCTGCTCCTGCGGTGGAGACCCGTGCCAAGGGCGTCATGGGGAGCCGCCACACTCGCCCACAGAGCTGCATCCTCAATTGCTCCTGTGACCCACACAGAGAGGTCACTCGCCTGGGAGGCCACCGCCAGCTTAGAGGGCCCTCCGCTCATTGTACAGGCTGCAGGAAAAATGGGTGGGCATCTGCTCCACGAGGGTGCTTCCTCCCCTGCCTCCTTTGCAGGCTCTGTGTCTGAGGGTCCCACTGTGGGGACTGAGCAACTAGAGGGAGAACAGGAAGTCACTCCTGTCCAGCACAAACCATCGCTGCCTGGTGGATGCTGTTTCCAGAGGGGCTTCTGCTCCTGGATTGGACAACACAGGCAGGGAGAGACTCTCTCCTTCATGGGAAGAAGTGGGGACCCACTGAAGGATCACATGTGTCCCAGAAGATTTCAGGCAAAGGACAGCTATCCAGGATCAAGTGCAAATCTGATGAGAAGACTTGATCTTTTTCTCCACTGTTCAGCTATATTTGATCCTGTTAGGAAAGCATGTGGCTACCTACTTGAGTTCTTTCTTAATTTTTTTTTTTTTTTTGGTACTGGGGATTGAACCCAGTGGCATTCTACTTCTGAGCTACATCCCCAACTCTTTTTAATTTTTATTTTTGAAACAGTGTCTTGCTAAGTTGCTGAGGTTGACTTCAAACCTGTGATCCTCCTGACTCAGCCTCCCAAGAAGCACTGGGATTACAGGCATGTACTACTGCACCTGGCTTCAACTTGAGGAATTCTTAATGCCATGGTGCTGGAGCTCCTGCCGTTCTGGGCTTTCAGATCAAATACCTGTGTTCTAGATCTGACTCCCACACTTCAGTAAAGATCAGATGAACCATTACCATTTTCTGAACCCTCTGGTGCCTGGGAAGCGTGTAGTCACAACACTTGTTGCCTGTGCTTCTGCATGGTCTAGGTCTCACACATGTGTTGTGTGACAAGTAAGACCCCTGTGTTCCCAGTGCTCAATGCAGAGACCGGTGCTCATAGCTTTCCAGTGCCTTCCTGTTGCTGAGAGCATCATTACAGCACCGACAGCCACAACAGTGACCAACATCTGCAGAGGCGAATCACAGGCTGGCACAGTTCACATGCTTTGTACACATGATCTCATTTAATGTTCCAGGCAGCCCCGGGAGACAGGGACTCTTCTTAACCATGTGCCATGGATAAGAAAGCTGAGGCACAGAAAGATTACCTACTTTGCTTAAGGCCATACAGCGCCTGTCACAGGAGAAGGGTTGATTCCCTGAAGGGTCTGGAGCAGTTCTCTGTCAGGGAGAGAAGGGGATGCAACTCGGGACTGGCGGGGTCCTTTACTTATGAGACAGTAAAGAATTTCAGCACAAGCCAGTCAGAGATATAAGCATGAATTTATTGAGAAAAGCAAGAAATACACATTCAAGGGAGAATGCAGGCCATCTTCAAAGTGAGAGACACATTTTGGAGTTTCGTGGCTCTTCTTTTATAGGAGACTTTATAAATGGTGAGCCTGAGAGGTGTGTAGGGTGGTGTCAGCCTAATGAGTCTGGCCCCTTTGATCATGGAGTGCAGAATGGCCTGGTTCTTCTCAGAACCCGCAGGTTGACATTATCTACTTGATGGATAGCACTTGGACTGTATCCATATTACTGAGCTTTGAATAAGAGCTTTCTCTGGACTTCTTTTGATCAGCCTAAAAATACATTCTGTAAGCTAACAAAGGCAATAATTAACTGGGCTTAAACAGTATTCTGAGATTTACTGGACCTTTTAAGAATTCAGGCTGGGAGAAAAACAGGCCTTCGGAGTGAAGGTGAGGGTGATTATGGGGTCTTTAGATTTAAAGCTGCAGTCCCTCTTTCCTTCCCTGTTTGTCCCCTATTTTGTTTATTCCTTCTATCCTACCTCACTCCTAAGTGGTGGGGCCAGCATTTGAACTGGGTAAAGTCCAAGCATCTAAATGTGACACACACAGTCTTCCGGCACTGGCCTCTGCCTCTGTCAGGTGGCTAGTTGGAGCACAGGGGAGGGGAGGATCAGGACTCACTCCACTGGGAATGACAAAAGTCACTCCACCTCCTGCACCGGAGAACCCCACCATGAACAGTCTCCTTCAGGGCCACATAGTACTTTCTTAAATGTAAGTGGGGTAGTGACCTCCCCAAAAGCATATACATGCTGGGGGAGGTCCAGACTGAGTAAAACAAGACGCCATTGTCATTTTCCACTCTGAGGAAAAGGACCGCTCTAGACATTCTCTTGAAAGTAACCCCGCCCTTCCCTTTATAGGGCTTTTTCTTCCAAAACCACTTCCCTAAGTAAATTTCCTATGCTTCCCCTATCCATATTTCCCATCTGAAATCTTTAGTTTGGAAAAGAAAGGACAGAGGTAGCTCCACTGCCCACTAATACCTCCTCTTCGGCTCCTATCCTTTCTTTAACACACTACCATGGGCTCCTTTAACAGTCTTTGCACCTGTTCACCTTCTCTGTTTCTCTTTCTCTTTCTCCCTAACTACCCTCCCCCCAGCTTTACTACATCCTTCTCCTGTCTAATAACTACCCATCTTTCCAGATTTGGTTTGCCTGTCACCTCCTCTTGGAAGGCTCCCCTGCTCTGTATACGCTCAATCCCTATGGCTGTAGTGGGTGCCCCTCTGTTGTGCTTCTACAGTTGTGATGGCCCAATCACTGTGCACATTGCACTTGTTTTAAGGTGCATTTATTTTCTCCTTCATGTCACTATTGTCCCTTAGAACATCAGTGACATTTGACCCATCACAGCATCAGTAGCTCCTGGCAGAGTGGTTGGTACTTGGTCCTTGTTTGTACAGTGTAAAATTTTCCAGTGAAGAGCCAGAGAGTAAGTACTTTAGACCTTGAAGTACTTGAAGACCACATACAGACTTTCTCTCCTCCTTCTCTCCTTCCTCCTAACCCTGTAAAAATGTGAAAATCATTCTTATCTCCAGAGTCATTCAAAACCCAGATATGAACCAAATTTTGCCTGTAGTTCATAGGTTGCTGACTCCATTATCATTGGGTAAGATATTTCTAAACAAAAACATTTCTAAGACAGGCCTGGTGACACATACCTATAATCCCAGTACTTGGGAGGCTGAGATAGGAGGACCACAGGTTTGAGGCCAGCCTCAGCAACTTAGTGAGACCCTGTTTCAAAATAAAAAATAAAAAAGAGCTGGAGGTATAGCTTGGAGGTAGACTGTCCCTGAGTTCAATCCCCAGTACTACCAAAAACAAAACAATACACACACACACACACACACACACACACACACACACACACTTCTAGCCAAACGAATTCAGTGATTTTCATGTGAGGGCCATGTAGGCATTTCAAAATGGAGGGGGCCTAGGGTGGGCAGATGTTTTTGGTTGTCACCCTGAGTAGGGGAGGACTTTAGCAGTACATTGTGCCCAGAAGCCAGGGACGCTAAGTACTTAGCAATGCATGTGGAGGTCTGGGAGCAATGGAACAGCCTTGAGAATTCTCTGAAAGAAAAGATATTAGAGAACCAATTCCTTCTCAGATCCAATTGTTTAAGCAGTACAGCTAAGAAGAAATGAGATTTCATGCCTAGGTTCTTCCTGGGGCCCCTGGCACAGAGCCCCGCACAGGCCTGCATGTTTCTGAATCTTGCCCACTGGCTCTGCTGAGGCTCGGCAGGGGTGGCACCTCTAGGCTGACTGTAGCTTGCCATGCCTTCTGAGAGCTGCCCCAGAGCAGGGTTGGCCCTGAAGAGCCAGAGGAGAGGGACTGCGAGGTTACCTGAGGACACTGGATTCCTAAAAATGGATTAATATCTGTCCTGAGTAGGCCAGAGCTATCTAAAAGGCCTGTCCTGTGGTGTGTGTGTGTGTGTGGAGAGGCACAGAGCTGTGTGTTATCAGTGTTCATTCAAAATGTGTGACTAAGCAGTAAGAATGGTGCCATGGACAGGCTGGGTTAGCATTTGTCTTAGTTCATTCACGCTGCTGTAACAAAACACCTTAGGCTGGGTAGTTTATTAACAAGAGAAATTGACTGCTCATAGTTCTGGAGCTTGGAATATTTACGACCGAGGCACTTGCAGATTCAGGGTCTGGTGAAGGCCCATTCCTTGTAGATGGTGCCTGATTGCTGCATTCTCACAGGGGAGAGGGAAAGGCAGCTCCCTTCAATCTCTTTTATAAGGGCACTAATCCCTTTTATGAGGGTGGAGCCCTCATGACTTCATCCCTTCCCAATCAACCCTGCCTCTTAATACTATTGCATTGGGTATTAGGTTCCAACGCACAGACTGGGGTGGGGGGAGGGGTTCAGATTATAGTCGCACTCCATCCAGGAATTTACAGCAGCCCATGGACTCCCTCCTCCTCTCAGGTCAACCCCATCATTTAGCTGGACTTTAGCCACGTGTGGGCACTTTAGTAGCATAGGTGATACTCCCATCATGAAAGCTAATCAAATATTAATCTAAACCCTTCCTCAAGTGCTTGTAGGCACTTGGTATGTGGGAAAACAGAACAATATAGCCATAAGTAAGAAAGGGTTTATTCATCCTTTTGAGTAACTTTAACTATAATCCCCAGAGCCAAAGAGACCTTCGTTAGAGCTGGACGCAGAAGACTGGCTCTGGTACTACTTCGGTGCTTATTAGTTGCGGGTGAGCACTTTACCCTCTTAGAGTCTTTACTTCCCCATTTGTAAGACCAATGTGGTCTCTGATCCCTCTCTACCATTTTTTCTGGGGGTGATTTTGGCAAACGAAAGAAGATGAAGCATGCTAGAGTCCTTTCTAAATTAAAAAGCACCATAAAGATACAAAATCCCTTAGGATATCTTGTTTTTAAATAAATCAGAATCTGGTTCTTCATAAAAATTCCTTCTGTTTTAGAATTATTCCTCTTTAGAACAAACTAGTTATTTGCATGAGAAAACAGGTCACATCGACCCGTCATTTCTTGGGCCAGATGCTAAGGTAGAGGGATTCGTTTTGATTTCATAGCATTATTTGGAAGTTCCAAGATAGAATGGCACAAAGCACTGGGTGATATATTCAGGCAGTCTATGTCCCCATTGATGGCTCCACCTTTGCCCAGGTATGCTGGGAGCTCTTAGGATTGATGTCTCCCCCATGTCATGGCAACCCCACGACATAGGTATTATTATTTCTGTTTTCCAGATAAGGAAACTGAGACTTGGGGAGTGTAAGTAACTAGCTCAAGAAAATTCAGTGAGACATAAAACATTTTCATTAAAATAAAAAAGAATTTCCTATTAAATCTGTCATTGAATCTTTGCTAGAAGACTTTTTCAAAAAAATATTTCTTTCATATTAAGTCACCAACATTTGCACAGTCCTTTTTCAGTAAAAATAAATAAAATATGCAAGTGCAAAACAAATTGATGGTGGAAAATGCAACTTCCCCAAATTTCAGAAGTGTTGCTTTTAGTCTGTTCTTCCTGAATGCCGAAAGCAGATCTATAAGTCAGTTTTTGAAGAAACATGGGAACGAAGGTGAAATATGACTGATAACTTCAAGAAGGACGAGAAAGACTTGGTTACAAGGACTTCGGGCTCGTTCATTCTCACTTTGCCCAGAACTCTTTCCTGTTGGTTGATCTCTCTTGTGTCTCAAAGGGCTAGCAGTTACTTGTACCTCACATGCATTTCCCTCTGTTTCCCCATGCAATGAGCCAGCAGCACCCTCTGCGCTCAGGCAAACACTTTCTCTTCCATTAGGTGACATTCCTCTTTCCTTTGGCCTCGGTGACTCTAGTCTTCTGTAGGCCAGAGGGGCTCTTATGGCTTGCAGATGGTTTGAGTGTATGCCCCAAAGGTTCATGTCCTAGAAACTTGGTCCCCAGTGTGGAGATGTTGGGAGGTGGTGGAACCTTCCAGGAGTGGGGTCAAGTGGAAGGTCTTTGGGGGCATCTCCCTTGGAAGGAATTGATGTAGTTCGCACAGGACCTTGGTTAGCTCCTTAGTTCCCTCAGAAGCAAGCTGTCATAGAAAGAGCCAGCCTGGCCACTGAGTCTGTGATCACCACGCGATCTCCTCCACTCCCATGAGCTTCTACCACGATGCCACTACGAAAGGGGCCTCACCAGAGGCTGAACACATGGGGACACCTGGTCTCGGACTTTCAGCCTCCAAAACTGTGAGATGCATGAGCCTCTTTTTAAAAGTAAGTACCCACCGGGCGTGGTAGCGCATGCCTGTAATCCCAGTACTTGGGAGGCTGAGACAGGAGGATCACAGGTTCAAGGCCATCCTTAGCAACTGAGTAAGGCCCTTAGTAACTTAGTGAGATCCTGTTTCAAAATAAAAAAATGAAATAGGGCTGAGGATGTAGCTCAGAGGTAGAAAGCCCCTGTGTTCAATCCCCCGTATGGAAAAGAAAGAAAGAAAGAAAGAAAGAAAGAAAGAAAGAAAGAAAGAAAGAAAGAAGAAAGAGAGAGAGAGGAGAGAGAGAGAGAGAGAGAGAGAGAGAGAGAGAAAGAAAGAAAGAAAGAAAGAAGGAAAGAAGGAAGGAAGGAAGGAAGGAAGGAAGGAAGGAAGGAAGGAGAAGGAAGGAAGGAAGGAAGGAAGGAAGGAAGGAAGGAAGGAAGGAGAAAGACGAAAGAAAGAAAGAAAGAAAGAAAGAAGAAAGAAAGAAAGAAAGAAAGAAAGAAAGAAAGAAAAAGAAGAAAGAAAAGAAAAAAGAAAAGAAAAGAAAAGAACCCTTCTCTATTCAGGTAGTTTGCACTTTCACAACATGGTAGCATGCTCCAGGTTCTGTCAACAAGTTGCTTTATTGTCTTGAGCCCTTGACTTGGGTGCTGAACTCAATTGCTGACAGAGCAGGACAGACTGAATCTGGGAGGTGGCACAATGGGAGAGAAGTAGAATGCTCTTTCAATGTCAGCTTTACTTTTGTCATCCCTCTCCACCTTCACCTTTGCAGTTCAGAAAACAATGAAAATCCTGTTTCCCTGAAGGTTTTCTGCGCTGCCTTCAACTTTTAGAAGAACCTCAGCCGATGAGTCTGGTTAGTTCAGATGTGTATGGAGTGAGCAGCAGGCTTGTCAGGGCGCTGGAAGGGAGAGAAGCCCACTTCCAAGCAAAGCTCCCTCTCACTAGAACTGGGCCTCCCCCAAAGCCTTCATTATGGAAGTCCTACCTGTTCTCAAGGACTACTGCACACCCTTGACCTTGACCGCCTCCCCTGGATGTGACCCCTGTCGCTCACTGCTCTGTGCCACGCACCACGGCAGCAGCATGTATCACCCATGGCCCCACATCCCGCTTGTCTGCATGAGCATCTTGGTTTCCCTCCTAGACTGTCTGCTTCTTGAAGGCTGTAACTGAATTTTAAGCAGCCTGGCTGGCTAGTGCTTTGCACACAGGAGGTGCCTAGTGAGTCATTTAATTTTTAAAATAATGACTCTATATTTATGCAGGATTTGTTTTGTGTGGTACTGGGGATTGAACCCAGAGGCAGTCTACCTTTGAGCCACACCCCCAGCCCGATTTTATTTCTTATTTGGAAACAGGGTCTCGCTAAGTTCATGAGAGTCTCACTACTTGCTGAGGCTGTCCTCAAGCCTGTGATCCTCCTGTCTCAGTCTCCCAAGTACTGGGATTACAGGCGTGTGCCACCACACCCAGCTATTTCTGCAGCTTTTAGGTTTAATTTATAAAAAACATATGTGGGAAAATCTCAAGACATTTGGAAATTAAACAAAACACTTTTAAATTACTTCTTGTCAGAGAGGAAGTCTTGAAGGAAATTAAAAGTATTTTGAACTGAATTTAAATAAAAATATAAGATATCACAATTTATGGGATATACCAAAATCAGTGCATAGAGGGAAATTTATAGGAATAAATGCTTATATTATAAAAGAAGTGAGGTGCCAAATCAATCACCTAAACTTCTATTTTATGCAATCAGAACAGGAAGAGCAAAATCAACCCAAATCAAGCAGGAGGAAGGAAAGAGCAAAGTAAGTGCAGATATTGATGAAATTGAAAACAGAAAAACAGCAGAGAACAATCAGTGAAACCAAAGGGCGGGTCTTTGGAAGGGTCAATAAAATCGAAAAGCATTAGTTTAAAAACAAGAGAAGACACAAATTGCCAATATCTGGAATAAAAAAGGAGACATCAGTACAGACCCTGCAGACATTAGGAAGGTAACAAAGACTGCTGCGAACTCCACACATGTAAATTTGAAACACAACAACTAGGTGAAGTACACCAACTTCTTGAAAACTTCAGTCTACAAAATTCAGCTGCGATGGAAGACATAATCTCAGTAGTCTTAATAATAATTAAAACATTGAATTCATAATTAAAACCCCTTGAAAAAGAAATCTCCAGGCCCAGGTGGTCTCACTGATAAATAGAAGAAGAGAGAATCCTTTTCAGTTTATTGTATGAGACCAGCACTGCTCTGATAACAAAACCAGACAATAACAGTACAAGAAAAAAAAAAAAAAGAACAATGTCCCTGGAAGGAAATGGGACATTGCTCTTCAATAGGCAAAAAGTTTCAATTATGAAAGATGAATAAATTCTGGAGATCTGGAGTACGACATAATGTCTATAATTCACAATATTGTATTATACAGTTAAAATTGTTAAAAAGGTAGGTCTTGTATTAAATCTTACCTCCCCCCCCCGCCAAAGGCGAACTGAATCCAGCAATATATTAAAATAATAATATACCATGATGAAATGTCCTTTGTGAGAGAGCAGGGCAATGGGACTTCTATATTCTCACTGTTGTGATATTTACACAAATCTATACATGTACTACAGTTCTTAGAACCATACACACAAACCAGTCAATTTTATTGTATGATAATTGAAAAATTATGTTAAAAATGTGTTTTGCATGTGTGTGTTATCTCTGTGATGACAGTAACTAGCATTTGTACTACACTTTCAAATAATTTAATTCACTCAATGACAACCAAGTGAGGTATGTATTCTTGGTCCCATTTGTACAGATGGGGAAAATGAATCTTGGAGAAATGTAATGTCTTCATACTCACTCAGGGACAGAACTGAGACATAGTCCAGGCCCTCAGTAGAAGGGACCTGTCAGCAGAGGTTCCCATTGACTATCCCTTGGCTTTGTGCTTATACCCCCAGATGTTGATGGGAGTGAAATACTGTGTCACCAGGATAGAAAATGAACACAGGAGCAATAGTTCCCAAGGCCTCTCTAGAGAGAGCAAAAAACTATACACATACCCACTGGGGTCCTGCTTAATTGAGATGGTCAGAAGAAGTGGGCCAAGGGGCTGACAGGCCAGCATGCTAATGAGGAACATGCTAATGCAAGACTGCTGTATATTTGCATACCCCTCCCCTTGTTTCAGTTCAGTTAATATTCATCAAATACCCAAAGGGTATTTGTCCAAGCAACGGCTTATATCCCATCTTTGTCAGAGAAGCAGATCTCAACCAGGAACCATTTTTAGGGGACTTAATTTGAAAACAACAGCTCAAGATGCTATAAATATTTTTGCCAAAACCCTGGAATGTATCTCGACCCTCTGGAAAAGCAAGGTGTTGATTTATTTCCCGGTAGTCACCAGCACAATCCTCACCCTGATGAAATCACGTCTTGGAACGACACTGGGCTTCAGGAGGTTCATTCTGGACGACGCCTCCCGAGGCTGGGCCATTCATGCCGTCCCAACCCCCTGGGAATAGCAGGAGCTGGCAGGCTCTGCAGGGATGCGTGGATTCTGGGAAGCACAGAAGATGGAAAACTGAGCCCAGGACTATACTGGGAAACAGAAGTTTCCAGGGTCTTTTCCATCTGTGTTTGGTGAGTAGAGGGCACGGGTGATCCACATTTCACCCATGGCCACTAAGAAATCATAGCTAAGGGCAATAGAGGACTTCATTTTATGTCATATTTCCTGGGAACACACAGCAGAGGGTTGTGATTTTTAACCGAGGCAATTGTGTGGCTCCTGTGCTGGGAGCAATATTCCCTAGAGGTTGGAAGAGGCACAGTTCTGGGAGGACATATGATCATGGACAGTAAGAAAGAACCCAGCTGCTGCTCAGGCAGCCTGGGATTATCCTGGGAGCCTAGGAGTCTTTCTTGTTTAAGAACTCAGAAAGAAGCTGACACACCTGTAATCCCAGTACTTGGGAGGCTGAGACAGGAGGATCGAGACCAGCCTCAGCAATTTAGCAAGACCCTTTTTCAAAACTAAATAAATAAATAATTAAATTAAATAAATAAGCAAGTAAATAAAATGGACTGAGGGTATAGCTCAGAGGTAGAATGCCTCTGGGTTCAATCACCAGTACCAAAAAAAAAATGATAGATTTAGAAATGAAACTTCTAAATATCCTTGTATTGAAAGGGTTTCTGCCCTCGGGACAGATGGCCTACTTTATTGGCCTCCACAGAAAGCCAGTACCTACAGTGATCATGATTATGATTATGATTATGGGATGTTTTAGTTTACTGTTTACTAAGTAGTTTTCACACCCTATCTCACTTGGGTTTCCAAGTAAGCGAGGCAGGTTTTATGATCCCCATTTTATAGATGAGGACCTTAAACCTTAGAGAGATCGAGGAACTTGCTCAAAACCTCTCTATTGTTATTATGTGGTGGGGCAGGGACTAAGCCCAACGTCTGTGCCTTGCCCTTCCACAAGTACACACCGAGGGGCTACTAAACAAATTAGATAGATACATAGATATTTGGTACTGGGGATTGAACCCAGGGGCATTCAACCTCTGAACCACACCGCCAGCCTTTTTATTTATTTATTTTTGTGGTACTGGGAATTGAACCCAGAGGCATTCTATCTCTGAGCTACACCCCCAGACCTTTTCTTTTTTTTTTTTAATAAATAGGGTCTCCCTAGATTGCTGAGAATCTCACTAAGTTGCTAAAGCTGGTTTTGAACTTGCAATCTTTTTGTCTCAGCCTCCCAAGTACTGGGCATGTGCCACCACACCCAGTGGGCAATCCTTTTTATTTTGAAACAGGGTCTTGCTAATTGCTGAGGATCTTGCTACATTGATGAGGCTGGCCTCGAACCTGCAACCTTCCTGTCTCATCCTCCCAAGTACTGGGATTACAGGCATAGACCACCATGCCCCGGCTACTACACAGATATGATGAAGTGTGGCACCATGGAAGTTATAAAGATGAATGAGAGTCAGATCTTCCCTTGGGAGGTTACATGGTAGTATTTGATTGTAAAAAGGCTCTCTACAAGAAGATTGTAATGAAGTCCACTGCGCTCTTGGAATCTATTGTTTTCTTGTTTGTTCATCTGTTGGGGTTCTGCCACCCAGCAACAGCAAGCTCCCTGTGAGTAGGAACTCATCCCTCTTATTCTCCATTGAATTAACCGTTGAACAGAATCTAGCACTGAGCTGGTGCACAATGCCTATTTGCTGGCTGAATAAATGAAAGCGAGTGGGGGCCTCCTGGAACATTTCCAGAAACAGGAGTGCTGAGCTGGGCGTCCATGCAGGTTGAGTTTTTACGGGCAGATGTGAGGGCTGTGCCCATCCCAGGCAGAACATGACCAGTGAGGAGGAAGACAGAAAAGCGGGGCTGTGTGTGACAGACCCTCAGTTTGGCTGAAGCCTGGGGAGTGTGTGGGAGGGAAGTTAGGTTGGGGCTACTTACTTCATGGACGAGGGCCCCAGTGGCAGCAGGAAGCCCCTGGAGTTGCTGTCATAGAGGAGAGGCAGGCCCGAGCTGTGGATTGGCGCCATGGATGTGACCGTGACACTTCATATGCATGGGTAGAGGTGAAAGGAGGGTGGGT
Source organism: Glis glis (assembly GCA_004027185.1). NCBI lineage: Eukaryota > Metazoa > Chordata > Mammalia > Rodentia > Gliridae > Glis > Glis glis. The sequence goes on along the minus strand of PVJS01013605.1, from coordinate 26,436 downwards.
GTTGGGTGTCCGGGGAAGGGGGTGGTAGCAGGAGCCCAGGAGAGAGTGACGAGGCCTGAGCTGGGTGGAAGAAGGACTCATCCCTGGCAGAAGGTGCAGGTCTCAGGAACTGACTCAGAGTGGAGGCTGAAGGATAGCAGGGCCTCAATGATGATGGGGAGGTTCCTAGTTCTGGTGCTTGGAGGAGGAAGGGAGAAGTCAGAGGAACTAGGCTCAGAAGAGGAGAAGAAGGGAGGGATGCCATGTTTGGCTCATGCATCTCATGTTTGAGTGTCCCAAAAGATGCCTAGTGAAAATGTCCAGCCAGATGTCAGAATGTCTCTGACTTCTCTGATCACTGAGCCAGACATTGCCAGTGGAGCTGAGCTGGGTGGCTCTTTAAGGCAGCCTGAAGGAGTGCAGGCTGCAGAGCATTGACCTTGGGGGGGGGCAGGGAGCTCACTCCCTCACCTCAGTGCGGAAGGGGAATCTGAGACCTAAGGAGAAGGGCCGACCTGCCTGTGTGCACACAGCCAATGTGTCCTCCCTGATTCTTATAGGAGCTAAATTTAAAAAAGCTTTTTAATGTGTGTGTGTGCTGGGGATGGAACCAGGGCCTTGTGCATGCTAGGCAAGTGCTCTACCATTGAGCCACATCCCAGCCCTCAGTTAACTTTTAAAGTGATCAAAATTTCATATTTTTATAATATTTTTTATTTTAATTTTAAAAAGCTCCAACTTGAATCTTTCTGTGTGCAAGGTTGAAATAAAGATAATCCTTTCTGTTGGTAAACTTAGCTGCCCACCCACTCAAGAGCAGGATCCTGAGGAATCAGATGCACGAGGGTGTTGGCTTGCATTTCATTGGTCTTGTTTTGGAATGCTTGTGCCTGCTGGTGCCTGCTGTGCGAGGCCATCCAGAAGGCCCACAGCTCTAGAAAGGACATTTTCTTCAGTCCTTAGTTCATAACCTCTCATGGAGGAAATGTTGCCCAACTCCTGGAGACTGGAGGGCAGGAAGAAAACCTTTCACTGGACCCCCAATTCCTTTCTTCCTCACCTAAAGGATACTGTTCCAAACACAAACTTCAGAACTTTGAAGAAAAGCAAATAAAGTCCCAACCACATTGCAAAGGTCATCAGGTCTGTGGAGAGAGTGAATGATTAACTTTCGTGAAAGTGATTTTTGAGGATTTTTTTTTACAACGTTCAAAGGTACAACTAGAAAATTTTAGCTTAGGGCAAATTCTAAAAGGTTTCCGTCTCCCACGAGCTCCACCCAGCTCCCCTTTCCTGGAGGACATTGCTCCGTGTCCAGGCAAGGAGTGTCTGTCTCCTCAAGGGCAGGGGATGGCATGCGAGGGCCCCTCCCCACCCAGCCCCCTACCAGCCCCTGTCCCGTCCCGTGGTTCCGCCAGGCTCATGTGGCTGTGGGGCCCAGCAGCAAGGGCTGAGCCTTCCACCTGGAACCCGGGTCTGCCTTGCCTCCACGTGTCTCACCTGTCACCTGCCCTGTGAGTAATTCATTATGACAACTGAACCAAGAAATCGGCTCTGCCCGCATCCAGCCAGTGACCTTGGGAGAGTTCTTTTTTTTTTTTTTTTTTCTCTCTGCAACCCTTCAAATGCTTATGGACGAAGTGGATGTATGATGCCTACCTATCTCCAAGAACTGCAGAAGCGATTGAACGAGATAAGGCCGGAGCTGTGAACCTTGGTGGCCTGCCTTTCTTCTACTTTTCCTTTTGCTTTTCCCATGGGCATTATCTAAGGAAAAAGGCGTCCTAAAGAACAGACAGCTTCCTTCCTCCTCTGCAGCTCCTCCTGCAGAGGAGGCTGAGCGCACTGCAGCGGCTCACAGCGTCCAAATGAGCCACTCTCTGGGCTGACGCGGCTCTGTCTCCCCAGTGGCAATAAATACTCCCCACCGAAAAGAGGGGCCCGGGGCGCGGCGAGACCGTGGGTCAGGACCACCTTGCTGGGCTCGGGGTGGGCTGAAGGGTCACCCCAAGGGTGCGGAGCTCGGTCAGGGCCGCCGCCTGCGCATCCTCCGCCTCCGGAGAGCCGGCGTGGGCGGAGGCGGCCTGGCCCAGCTCCCGCAGCCGCGCAGGTACGTGACCACCGGGCTGCGGCGCCCCGCGAGGTCCGCAGTGTCCCCGCCCGAGCGGTGCCCGGGGCGCGGTTTGCAGCAGGCGGAATTTCCCCAGTCCTGTCGGAGCTCTGCGGCCGCCGCTGCGCACAGAGCAGCCGCGAGCGCCCCCTGCTGCTCCAACCCGGGCGGCGCGGGCGGGCGGGGGACAGCCCTGTGCAGGGTGGGAGGAGCCTGCGCCCTCCGCCTGCTCCTCCTTCATCCATCGGGAGCCTGGGGCGTGGCCCAGCATGCAAGCCTTTAATCCCAGTTCTTGGGAGGCTGAAACAGAAGGATGGTAGGGTCAAGGGCAGCCTCAGCAACTTAATGAGACCCTCAGCAACTTAGCCAGACCCTGTTTCAAAATTAAAAAAAAAAAGGCTGGGGGTCTAGCTCAGAACGCCCCTGAATTCAACCCCCAGCACACACCCCCACACACATGTGTACACACACACACACACAGAGACAGAGAGAGAGAGAACCCTGTTCTGGCCACAGAGGGAACACATCACAGAGGATGACAACTGGACAGAGTCAAGGGTAGGGAATTTTCTTGATTCCCTCACATTTTGTGGGGGCAAAGATCATGGAAGGAGGTAGGAGAAAAAAAGAGCGGGCCCACCTCCCCACTGAGGGGCCGCATGAGCAGAAAAGGGTGGGAGCCCGGAGTCCACCCAGTGACCCAAACTGTGCCCTCTCGGCCAGGCTGCCTCCCTGCTCACCTGGCCTCTCAGGCCCCAAACGACAAGTTGGAGATCTTTTTAGCAGACACCCCAATGTGTTGGATGCTCAACCTAATCTAATATCCATCCTCGGCTGGAGGAGAAAGCTCACATTGTACATTCCAAGGGATTCAGCCTTGGGCTGTGGAGGTGTTCATCCACTTACCGTGACATTGCTTCACAAAGAGCACTTGCTCACTGGTCTTTCCTATTAAGGAGCCCAAGGGTTGGGTCCTGCCAGAAGATTCATTAAGTTGCAAAGTCTGAGAACATGCGGTGTTAAGTGCACAAAAGAATGTCACTCAGCCAAAAGTAAAGCTGGTTGAATGAGAGGAAATGAGTGGTCTAGACTCAGAGACAAAGAGAGTGGGGCCGAGCGCTTCTGCCAAGACCACTGCCTTTGTCCTGGTGCTTGGCAGGAAGGGAGGGTGAAGGTCTGAATTCTTTCTGGCATGATTAGTTCAAGTTCAAAGTAAGTGTGCTGCGCACGCAGACCACGAATGCACGCCGGATCCCAGCCTGGCTAATTGTGTCCAGCACATACCTGCGACAAGAGCCATCAGTATCTGCACTTGGCGGCAGCCACCTGAGAGCTGAGATGCAGTGCCGGCTCCCCCAAATGATTGTGCATTCTTAGACTCTGCTGCATCAGCTACATTCTGCATGGGGAGAAGAGCCAGGCCCTTCCTGTCCCATGGAGCAGAGTCATTCATTCATTCAACTATGGATTTAACAAGCATTAGTAAAATCATTCATTCATCCATCCACTCATTAATTCCTCCAACTACCCGTTTAGCAAATATTCAGGGCACACCTACTATGCACCAGGAATGGTTCAAATTGCAGGAATATAGTAGTGAACAAGACAGACTTTACCTGCATAGAGCTTATATTCCAATATCAGAATAGGGAAATGACTATGGGGAACGTAGGGTAGGGCGACAGAGTGGCGGGAGCTTGCTGTGGATGCTGGACAGGGAGGAGGGGGTCATGTGCACATGTGGGGTGAAGGATGTATGAGCCAAGGGGCAAACAGGTCACAGGTGCGCAGGACTGTTCTCTGTGTGTTTAGAGCAAAGCAAGGGAACCTGTGCCAAGCGACTGGGTTGAATCGAGGATGAACTGCAGGAGGCAGGCCCTGTGGGCCTTGTGGCCAAGGTAGGGAGTTCTGGATTTCCCCTGAGTGATTAGAAGCTTTTGGAGGGATTAGAGCAAGGGGACACCACAAATTGGTTTGCATGTTGCAAAGACCCCCCTGGCTCCTGTGTAGGGAAGACTGGATGGGGCAGAGCGGCAAGACTGAACCCTTAGCCTAGTGGGGTGATGACTTGGCCTGCGTGGGGTAGCAGGAGGGCATGAGGGTCCATATTTAGACTCTGTGTAGAAAGGAGAGCCAGAAAAAAATGCTGACATTTCTAGCTGGCTTGGGTCAGGCTATGTACCCAGCAGTACAGCAGATTAGGAACTCTACCTCCCAACTGGCAGAGCTAAAATTCTGGTAAGCCTATGTGTTCTCAAACCTCTATAAATGCATCCCTGCGGCAGAGGGGAAGGAAGGAATCCCCAGACTCCAAAACTGAAGTTAAACTGGGAACCCTGGTAGGGGGGTTCACAGCAGAGCGGGCCTTGTCCTGAGGGGATTGCTGAGCCCTAGAGATCTGGAGCTTTCCATCGGCAACTATACTAGTCTGGGGAGCAGAGGAGAGTGTCTATGGCTGCCCAGTGGGGGAATCTAGCAGGAATCTTCTTCATGAATTTGGGCTTAAAAGGCCATACTTGGCTGGGCATGGTGGCACACACCTGTAATCCTAGTACTTGGGAGGCTGAGAGAGGAGAATCTCAGATTTGAGGCCAGCTTCAGCAACTTAGTAAGACCCTGTTTCAAAATAAAAAATAAAATAGGGCTGGGGGTGAAGCTCAGGGGTAGAATGTCCCTGGGTTCAATGCCCAGTACCACATACCGGTGCACACACACACACACTAAGGCCACAAATAAAGAATAAACCTGCCATGAAGAGGAGAATTTGCTCACCTTAATCTTGGCACTGGGTGGAGGGAAAATATATATACATGTGTACCTCCCCTAAGGATTTGTAACCAAAAATTGGCCTCAAATGTTTTTTGTCTATATCCATCTACCTATTTTGTCCTGAAAATCCACAAACATCAAATTTAATTCAAGTGGTCTTGGGTCGACAGTATTCTTGGGTAACTGAGAGAATCAGATAAAATTTAAAGGGAAAGTAAATAGTTCACATTAAAGATTTATAAAGCACACAAAGTAACAAGCACTATTATTGATAATCAAAGACAAAAGAAAAAATAGAACGCAGAAACAACCCCATCAAAGATCTTAGATATTAGAGTTTTCATAAATGGATTAAAGTGAAATTGTTTAATACGTTTAAGCACATGAAAAAGAAATTTAAAAACATGAGTTTTTAAATAAGAGACTTTAAAGCACAATTGAGCAGGTATGAAAAATAACCAAAAAGATTTCCTAAAAACGAGAAGTGAAACACTAGGCATATTATATTCAGTAAATACATTACACACTAAATTAGATGCAGGTGAAGAGAGAATTTGTCAACTGGAAAATAGATCCAAAAATTATTTAGAGTGCAGATCTAAGAAGATAAAATATATAAGTTATAAAAGAGAAGTTAAAAAATATGAAGGGTAGAATGATTGAGTCTACTATATATCTAAGTTGTATTTCCTTCTTTAGAGAGAATGGGGAAGAAACAATATTCAAGTTGGATGCTGATAATTTCCCAGAATTCCTGGAAAGAGTTCTTTAGATTCTAACAATCCAAAGAGAGAGAGAGAGAGAAAGAGAGTAAGAGAGTGAGTGAGAGAGAGAGAGAGAGAGAGAGAGAAACAGAGGGAGAGGTGGAGAGAAGGAGAATTGATATATTGATATTAAAAGTGGTTAGGAAAAAAAGGCAGATACCATAATGAAGAAAGAATAAATAGTCTAATGACTGCCTTGTGAGTAGCAACAGTGGAAGCCAGAGGCAGTAGAAAAGTAATCTTCAATTGGTGAGAACAATTGTGTGCACTTAAGATAGAAATTTTCTGTCAAGAATGAAGGTGAATAGGAACAATTCAAATGAAAACCATCCCCTCTCACATCCCTCACTATAGGAAATGCAGGGGCATGAAGGGAACCAGTCCCTAACAGGACGTCGGAGACACAAGAAGAGCGCCTAGTAGAGAGAGTGGCAACGTGTGAATCAAATAAGAAAATAGAATTATATGAAATAACAGTAACAAAAATGTCTACTTTACTTACGTGTTGTGTGTAGGGGTGGCAAGAGGGCTAGAACGAAAATCCTGGATGATCACAGCCAACATCTCCCCTGGGAAGGGGAGAGATGGAACCAGAGAGGAGATTGGAGATACTGATTAACTTCCAACTGTGATTCATAGAATGTAGCTCATATATGTCAACAGCCTTAGTAACTAAGAGGACAGAGATAGGATGCAGAATTTCCAAACCAGTAAGACAAGAAAATTAAAAAAAGAAAAAGAAAAAGAAAAAGAAAAAGAAAAAGAAAAAGAAAAAGAAAGAGAAAAGAAAAAGAAAAAAAGCCAGGTAATTCCAGTACTTGGGAGGCTGAGACAGGAGGATTGCAGTTTTGAGGCCAGCCTCAGCAACTTAGCAAGACCCTATTAAAAAAAAAAAGAAATGAAGAAAAGAAAAAGAAAGAAAGAAAAATCCTCTTAATTTAAAAAATGGTGAGAAGGTGGGGCAGGAGGCATAGGAAGATTGATAAACTTGGCCAAATGGTCAAATAGAATATAAATAATAAGAGAATATCAATGAATCCGACTGTGTTATTAATCAAAATAAATGTAAATAACTAAACAGAGTCAAAAGATCTCAACTGGGCCAGGCATGGTGGCGCACGCTTGTAATCCCAGAACTTTGGGAGGTGGAGACCGGAGGATCCGGGTTCGCGGCCAGCCTCAGCTTTCTCTCTCTCTTTCTCTCTCTCTCTCTCTCTCTCTGTCTACTTAGTGAGGCCCTCCACAACTTCGTGAGACCCGGTTTCAAAATAAAGTATAAAAAATAGGGCCGGGGGTATAGCGCGGAGGTAGAATGCCCCTGGGTTCAATCCCCGGTACCGCGAAGAAAAAAAAAAGATCTCAACTGTCAGATGGGATTTTTAAAAAATCTGCCATTTACAAAAACCACAGTTACCAACAACAAAAGCATATAGATTGAAAGTTAAAGATATACTAGGTAACTACTAACCAAAATGAAGTGGTGTCGCTACTGTAATATCAGACAAAATCCTTATTTAAGCAAAATGATTTGAAGAGCTGAAAAAGATCACTTTATAATGTTAGACAATTCAATCAACTGGGAAGATACAAAAATCCTGAACCTCTATGACCCTGTGAACATAGTCTCAAAGTATATTAAGCAAAGGTTTGACAAGACTAAGGAGAAACTGAAAAAAAAACATAATCATTTACTGAACTTTTTAGGTAAATGTTGGAACTGTAAAATACAGAAAAATTGTGCAGCGTGTAATCTGACATTTATTGAGCATTTCACGTGCACTTACACACCTTCATATGCACATAGAGAATGAGATGTGCTGAGCTACAAAGCCCGCCTTAGAATGTGAGGGAGTGGAGCCAGGCACAGTGGTGGTGCACACCTGTAGTCCCAGTACTTGGGAGGCTGAGACAGGAGGATCGCAGGTTCAAAGCCAACCTCAGTAACTTTGGCTCTCAGTAACTTAGCGAGACCCTGTTTAAATAATAAAAAGTAAAATAGGGCTGGGGGTGTAGCCTGGAGGTAGAATGTCCCTGGGTTCCATCCCCTGTACCAAAAAAGAAGGAAAGAAAAGTGAGGGAGTGGGCTCTGTCAGACCACTTTCCCTGGTCATAATGCAAACAGAGCTAGAAAGCCCAGTATGCCTGCAAGTACACTTTTAAAAACTTCGAAGCACCTCCTGGGTCATGGAGAAAATTCACTATAAAAATTAGAAAATAACCAGAACCGAAGATGAAAATACAATATACCCAAACCTGTGGAATTTCACTTAAATGTCATTAACAAGAAATTTATATACTTAGACAAGAAGAAAGGCCAGGAATTTCTGAGCTAAGCATCGAATTCAACAAATTATTATAAAGAACATTAGAATAAACCTAAAGAGAGCAAAGGGAAAGAAATATACGAGCAGAAGTTAATGGGATAGAAAGCACACTCAGAAGAGAGCAACAAAGCCAATAAATATCCTTTGATAAATCCCTAACAGATCTATCAAGAAAGATGAGTATAGATGCATTGTAACATAGGTATTAATTTATATAATTTAAAATATTTTTAATAATTTTATGCTATTAAGCTCGGAAATTTAGATGAAAATATAAGAAGAAATAGCCTGAATCTCCTTTATCCCTAAAAGCCAATGGATTAATAGTTTAAAATTGTCTGACAACAAAAACATAAGGGGCAGCCAGTTTTCAAGGTAAGTCATACCAAACATGCAAGCAAAGATATTGTTCCAATATTATTGGACTAGAATAGAATAAGGCGTATTTCCTAGCGCTGGTGAAAGCCGAGCCAGAAAATTCTAGGGAACAATACAGGAGCACATCCTCAAGACCAAAGAGATTTCTTGCTAAATATGTTTCATTGTAATGGAGAAAGTCACAGAAAATTCACCAAATTAAAATGAGGAATTTAGACCCGTGTAATCACTTTGGAAAATATTTATTAGTAAATTTAAACATGCGCATATTCTGTGAACCTGAATTTTATTCTTATGTCTATACCCTTAAAAGACTGTGTGCATCAGAAGACATGTATAGGATAGACATTAAAATATAGTTCAAGCTGGGTGCAGTGGCTTATGCCTGTAATCCCAGCACTTGGAGGCTGAGACGGGGGATTGCTGGTTCCAGGCCAGCACGTGGTGTCATGGTTAGACATAGAATGTCCCTGGAAAGCTTATGGCTTAAAGTTCAAAGTTGATATAATTAAGTCATGAGGGTTGTAATCTCATCAGTGGATGAATCCATTGTAATGGATTTACTGGCTGGTGACCTAGGCATGTGGGGTGTGGCTGGAGAAGGTGAGTCCATGGGGGTGTGGCCGTAGGGACTGTGCTTTTGTCTTTGAATTCCCTTGCTTGCTTGTTCTCTGCTTCTGGCTTCCATGATGTGAGAGCAGAGCCCTTGCTCTCTCTTCCTCTCTCTGCTTCCCACCACCATGCTCTGAGATCAGCAGACCCCAGCCTTTCATGGACTGAACCAGAAATCTCAAAAAAATAAAAAATAAAAATAAACAAATCTTCCTTCCTCTAAGTTGTGTGGTCAGTTGTTTTGGGTTATAACAGTGAGAGTGTTGACTGAGACACGTGGTAACTTGTAAGACCCTGTTTTGAAATTAAAAATTAAAAAGGTCTGGGGGTATAGTTCAGAGGTAGAAGACCCCTGGGTTAAATCCCTAGAACAACAAAAGAGAGAGAGAGAGAGAGAGAGAGAGAGAGAAAGAAAAAACAGTTTAAATCACTAAAACTAAATGCAATCCAATGCTTAAGTAGGTAACATGGGTACTTACAGTGTGGCAGGTTCCTTCAGGGGAATATTATACCACAGTGAAAAGGAACATACCCTGCTACATGCATCCACATGGGAATCTTAAAAGCATACTATAGAACATAACAGGCAAATACAGAAGACTTCACCCACTATGATTCCATTTATGTTAAGCTCAAAAACAGGTAAAACTAGTCAGGCTTGGTGGCGCATGCCTGTAATCCTAGTACTTGGGAGGCCGAGACAAGAGGATCACAGGTTCTAGGCCAGCTTCCATAATTTAGGTCCTCAGCAACTTAGTGAGAATCTGTTTCAAAATAAAAAATAAAATAGGGCTGCAGGTGTAGCTCAAAGGTAGAATACCCCAGGGTTCAATTCCCAGCACCAACAAAACAAAACAAAAATCAGGCAAAACTAAGAACACATGTGGTCATATTTTGTTGATTCTAAGACATACATGTTTTTTCATTTTAATCTCCCTAAAATTGAGATGCATCTTACAATTATATTTAGGAGAACCTTGCTCATTTTTGATGCATCTCACAATGCTGGGGGCCTAAGTAAAACTATAAAGAAAAGCAACAGGATGATGAACATAAAATCGGGGATGCCTGCGATTACCTGTGTCCAGGAGGGAGGAGGCTGAGGGAGGGAAAAGATGCCCAGGGGAATTATAAAGTACTGGCAGTGTGCTATTTTTTTTTTCACCTAGGTAGGACATGTTGGTGTTTGTTTTATTATTAGTCACTAAACATGTTTGGCTCTTGCATGTATAAATATCTATCCCAATTTTTTAGAAAGGTGTGCAAGAGGTGAGGAAGTGGAGGTGACACAAGGACAAGTCAGGAGTGTGTGGGAGGGGAGAGGAGAGGCAGGGGTAACCAAGGAGTTGGGGAACACTACAGGGAATGAATGGGAGCACAGAGAGGCCGGGAGGCATCGGACCCACAGTATGCAGAGAAACTGGCCTTTCCGGCACGATCCTTTCTCTACTTTTGCAAGAAGAGCACAGAGGGAAATGGGTTTAGGAATGTGCAGTGGAATTGTGTGCTTGCTTTTCTTGTGGTGTTTTCGATTTTCTGCACAAAATGTACAAAAGGACAGGCATAGTTATCAGGAAAGGCAGTCACGGGCAGATGATCATGAGGAGGAAGCATCTAAAATGACAAATGTCAAGCCAGGCGTGGTGGCGCACTCTTGTAATTCCAGTACTTGGGAGGATGAGACAGGAGGATCACAGGTTCATGGCCAGCCTCAGCTACTTAGTGAGGCCCTCCACAACTTAGTGAGACCCTGTTTCAAAATAAAGAATAATAAATAGGGTTAGGGGAGCCGGGCGTGGTGGCGCACGCTTGTAATCCCAGTACTTGGGAGGCTGAGACCGGAGGATCCAGGTTCGTGGCCAGCCTCAGCTACTTAGTGAAGCCCTCCGCAACCTGGTTTCAAAGTAAAGGATAAAAAATAGGGCCGGGGGTGTAGCTTGGAGATAGAATGTCCCTGGGTTCAATCCCCATACAGCAAAAAAAAATAAAAAAATTTAAAAAAAATAGGGCTAGGGGAGTAGCTCAGAGGTAGAATGCCCCTGGGTTCAATCCCTAGTATCGAAAAAAAAAAGACAAATGTCTGCTTAGCAGTTATCCCCTGCCAGATACTAAATTAAGAGGATTTTTTAAAATATCCATTTATTCCTTTTCTTGTTCTCATCAAAGCAATGAGATAGGCATTTTGTCATGATGCCCGTATTAGTTTGCTTAGGATTGCTATAACAAAATACCACAGGCTGGATGGCTTGAACAAAGACATTTATTTTCTCAGTTCTGGAGGCCACAAGTCCAGGGCCAAGGTGCAGGTGGGGTGGCTTCCTCTGTGGTCTCTCTCCTTGGCTTGTACATGGTCGTCCTCTTGCTGCCTCTTCATACGGTCACCTCTCTAGGCAGGCGTGTCTCCTTTGTCTGTCTGCAAGCCTTGATCTCATCTTTCTGTAAGGACACCAGTCAGACTGGATTAGGGGCCCACCCAAAGGGCCCATTTTAACTTAATGGTTTCGTTACATGCAGTCACATTCTGAGGTGCCAGAGATTAGGGCTTCAGTATATGAGGGAGGTGGGCACAATTTGGGGCACGATTCAGGCCACAGCACTGCTCATTTTGGAGAGAAGGAAGTGGAGATGTAGAGGTCAAATTGACTTCCCAAGGCCATGCAGTCACGTAGCACCAGAGCTGAGATGCAGATGGGAGTCGGGTCGATGTCATGACTAAAGACCAACCCCCTCCATGATAAGACACAGTCTTGTGCCTAGAAGCTCCGAGAAGGATGGACAAGGTCTTTAGGGGAATTAAAGTACAAGCCCCAGAACTGACGAGAATGAAGGAGTAATGTGATCTGGTATTTTCAAGTGGTGCAATCCATCTCTGGAAACGGAATGGAGCTGGAAGCTCCCTCTACAGCACCGGATGGACTGTGCTCTCCTAGGCCCCTTTTTTAGATCGTAGCTTCAAGCAGAATGACTGGAATGCTTGCTAAAATAGCAGGAAAGGCCAACAATTTAGCACCAGCTGGAATCTACCATCCTGGGTCGCTTGTTTGGAAGATCCAGGTGCTGATGATGGGCTGAGAGGTGACACCTGCTGGGCTCTGGGAAAGGGGTGGATAAGACCTGGATCTTTTCATGTGTGGTCTCCTGCTGCCCTCTGCTGGTCAGCAGTGGGAACACACACGAATCGACAGAGAGTCCTGCTTCCTCCACTAACCACAGACCTACTGAGAACAGGAGGAAGAACCTGCTGGAATCAGACTGCGGAGAATGTGGATTCCACCCCGTCCACACACGTACCCACATTTTTAATCAATGGCACAGTCAGCTTTCACTTTTGGGCAGTGTGACCGCCTAGCTGCTTTAAAACTTGCTTAAGACCTTAGCATCATAAAAACAAAAACTCCTTTACATCCGCCACCTTCTCAAAAATGCTGTTTCCCAAGATCCAAGCATATGAGAATTCAAAAGCGAGTCTTGATGATTTAACAAAGCACTGGCTTGTTCATCATTTCATGTTTTCAAAAGTGGTAAACTTCTCATCTGTTCAGTAAGACTTGTTTTCAACATTTTAAAACCATGATATACCATAGTCCAGGGATTTTCCCCATTTGGTTCCAGGGCTTTGAAAATGAATTATTTTCATTTTCAAATGTGAGTTTTCATCAAAACAAAATCAGTGGTTCCTGCTTTTAGAAATTTCGCTTGTTGTATGTATGGGGAAGGGGTTCAGAAGTAACAGGGACGCCTTTTGCATCATGAAGACTTAACAGAAAGGCCAGAGGAACCAGGTCTAGAGCTCCCGGGATTCCTGGCCGGTTGTGCTGTACCGGCTGTGTCACTTTGTGAACTTCAGTGCCCTTCGAAGCAAGCGGGCACGAGGGCCTTCCGTCCCCCAGACCCTCCTGATGCACGCATGCACCAGGGCAATCACTTAACCTGCACGTCAGACCGCGATGCCCCCGCGTGGGGAGAGGCCAAGCGTCACACCTTTGATCTTAGAATAAAGACGACTCCTTATCAATGCCCCATGCTGTGACCCGTGCCACCGCCTCTCCTCGGTCACCGTGCGGTGCGTCTCTCTTCAGCTGTCCACGTGCTCATCCTTTGGAGATCTTTCTATTTCAACACTCTGTTTACTTCCTTCAGAGCACTAGCTCCTCTATCATCATTGTGTTTATTTGTTCACTTCCTGTCCTCACCATTAGGTGTCACCTTGTTCAGTAAGACCATTTTTGCTTTAGTGCCTATGAGAGTCATTTAATCAGTGCGCGAGTGGCTGAATTGCGCAAAGGAATAAGTTGAGAGGTGAATGTCACCAAGGTCATCCCATCAAGTTCATAGTCCAGAGCTCACTGCAGAGACGGGAGGAAGTTCATCCCTGACCATGGTGTGGGAAGTAATGAGGCTGCATTTTGATCTGAATAAACTCACACTAGCCATCAGACCACTCCCTCCATACTTAAAGGACTCCAGGGGGCAGACAGGACCACGGAGCCACACCAGGGGAGCGGGAGGCTGAATAGCTCACCAGCTGGGACCATTTTATCCAGGTGTAGGTGCCCGTTCAGGATGTGATCAACAGCAGCTAAGCCCTGGCCTTGCTCCTGATGGACGCCTTCTTGTAGAAGAGGCCCCAGCAGGGTGCCCCAGGCTCACAGCCCTGCTCCTGGGGAGGCACATTAACATCCCCAGTGTACAAACAGAAAGATAACCAGCCTGTGTTCAGTGGGATCCTGAACACCACTGGACAGCAGGCTCAGGTCTGGGCTTCTCCTGCAGGACATCAGAGCCTGCGCAAGGGAGAAGACATGAGAACTGTCATCAGTTCAGACTCGGTGGCTTGAGAGTTTAATCAGAGGGAGCTCAGGCGAAATGCTTGCTCGGCTCCAGGAGGCCTGCGTCAGACATCTTGGGCACAGTTTCTCCTCTCTGGTGTCCTGCTGGCTTGATGGAATTTCCTCAGCCATTTCTCGCCTCCCTCCTGGGTAGGATCCTGGCACCTGATAGAGGAACCATTCCAAGAATGACGTCAGGCCGGAATGAAGTGTCCATCTATCCATCCGTCCATCCGAGGGCCTCAGGACAGGGCGGGCCTCAGGGCAGGCTGACATGGGGGTTCTTCAGGAAGAAGGCCAGTTTCTGGGCCACTGAGTCCAGCTGGCTGGCGTCCGCATGCTGCAGGAGGTTGCACTTGGGGACGAAGTAGTGTTTGAGGAAGCGCTGGCTCACACACTTGTGCAGCTTCCTCACCAGGCGCAGGAAGGCTTTGCGGAAGACCTGCCAGTCCTTGGAGTGGGGATATTTCTCACAGGTCCAAAAGAGTATGGTCTGTGAAAGGAAGAAGCGTGTCAGACATGCTTTCCGGCAGCTAGGGAGAGCATCTTCAGAAACAAGTACTGAGTTTACGTGGGCTTGGAAGGAGGAAAATGAATTCATGATCCCCAGCCTTGGGTGAGCCCTTACTCTTAGCCAGTTGGTCTCCTACATCTCTTTGTTATTTTATTCTCTCCCTTTCCTGTGATATTTCTGGTGGCCATCATTACTCTTCTTTTTTCTTTTTTTGGTATTGGGGATGGAAACCAGGGGCATTCCACCCCTGAGCTACACGCCCATCTCTTTTCATTTTTAATTTTGAAACAGCATCTCACTAAGTTGCTGAGGGTCTCACTAAGTTGCTGAGGCTGGCCTTGAATCTGCAACCCTCCCATCTCAGCCTCCCAAGTACTGGGAATACAGGCATGCACCAGTGCGCCCAGCTCATCACCCTCCTTAAATCTCCAATATTCCACCCCAGGCAGATGCCTTCACCTCCCCCTTCACATGGAACATGGAAACCCTCACCCTCCCAAACCAGAGAGTTCTCCTACATTAGCATCCTCCTCTCTTCCTCCCTGCACCCACCTCTCCTCCTAGCGAGGGCTGACCCCTCCATGGGACTCAGGATCCTGCCCTCCAGGAACTGTATCTGACCGCTCGCCCTCCTGCACGGATTTTCAACTTGTTCCAACTCTCCTGCTCCCAGACCCCACACTTCCCTCCTGCCCTAACTCTTATCTCTGCAAACCCAGGCTTCCCAATGAGTCAGCACTATCGTTTGTCATCATTTCTGTCGTTCTATTCATTCTCTGCCCCAATGCCCTCCACTATGGAGTCTTCTGCCATTAATCCTAAAAGCTGCTCTCATTAAGGCCCCGTGATCTCTGCGCTTCTAAAGCCAAGCAGCCTTTATCAGCTTTCACCTTATCTGACCTTCCAGCTGATCAGATTCTCTGGTCTACACCCTCCTTCTTGAGCCATTCTTCACTTGGCTTATTTACTCTCTGGGTTTTCTCCTAGCATTAGGCTACTCCTTGGCAGGCATATCCTCTTTCACCCACCCCTAAGTGTTGGGGTTTCTGGGGGTTCGCTTCCAGACCCTCTTGTTCCTTCCCCAGCTCTGTGTCCTTTCTGCCGCAAGAGCTTTAACTTTCACTATTGTGGGCGACTTGCAAGTCAGTTTCTCCAGCCCACTGTTTTCCTCTGACCTCCTTACCTGCTTCTCTTGGATATCAGAAAGTTACCTCAGTCTCAACATGTCCAACCGGAACCTGTGGCCTTTCCCCACAACCTGACCTGCCGGAGCTGCTTATCCAGACACTTACACAAGACACCAACCCGGGAGTCATCCTCTCCCTCACCGTCCCAACCACATCCTGCCAATCCTCCTGCCTAAGGATTTCACAAATCTACCTGCTTCGTCACCATCTGGCCAGTCTGTGCTTACTCTAGTCACCAGCCAACCGGTCACCATCCACACTGCCATCCAATCTCTCCTTCCTCCCTCCCTCCCCCACTCTCTCTTTGTGTGTGTGTGTGTGTGTGTGTGTGTGTGTGTGTGTGGTTGGTACTAGAGATTGAACCAACCATCCTTCCTTCCTTCCTTCCTTCCTTCCTTCCTTCCTTCCTCCCTCCTTTCCTTCCTCCCTCCCCGCTCTTTCTTTCTTTTGGTACTGGGGATTAATCTAGGGGCATTCTGCCTCTGAGCTACACCGCCAGCCTTATTTTATTTTGAAACAGGGTCTCACTAAGCTGCTGAGGTAATTCACTAAGTTGCCAAGGCTGGCCTCAAACCTGCAATCCTCCTGTCTCAGACTCCCAAGTACTGAGATTACAGGTGTGCGCCACCACGCCCAGCCCAATGTTTCTTAACTAAAAATACAATTCCTAACATGGTTTGTTCTATAAGGTTTGGTCCCTGCCTTCCTTTCCAGTCTTTTGACAGAGGTGCCAAGAAAGACATGGAATCATCCTGGGTGTCTAGTAACAGAAGAACGGACTTTTTAAATAATGTGGTAGCTACACACAATGGAGTGTTATTCAGCCATGAAGAAGAGTGGCATACTGCCACTCACAGGAATGTGGATGAAAATGGAAGGCATCATGTTAAGTGAAATAAGTCAGACACAGAAAGACACGTACTGCATGTTCTCTCTTGTCTGTGGAAGAGTAAAAAAAAAGTTGACCTGAGTGTAGAACAATGCTCACTAGAGGTTGGGAGGGATGTGGGGGTGGATGGATAAAGGAAGGGTAATTTGATTAGTGCATGTTGTAGGCACGTATGGAAATATCACACTGAACTCCATCACTATATACAATTAATACATGTTACTCACGCATAAAATAATTATTAAACGCACATACATTGGAGAAAAGACAACCTCTCTAATAAGTGGGTCTAGGAAAACTTGACATATATGAATGAAACTACATCCTTACCTCACACCATATAAAAAATAACCAGCCCGACATGGATCAAAGGCCTAAATGTAAGATCTGAAACTAGGAAGCTAATAAAAGGGAACAGTTTAAGACATTGGTGTAGGCAAAGATTTTTTTGGGATAAGACCTAAAAGCACAAGTAACAAGAGTTAAAAATAGACAAATGGAGACACTTATGCCCGTAAAGAAAACAGTCAACAGAGTGACAAGGTAACCTGCAGAACTGGAGAAAACATTTGCAAACCATATACTGGACGAGGTGTTAATATTTAAGGTATGTACAGAAATCAACAGAAAAAGAACAAACAAACTGATGAAATAGTGGGCAAATTATCCGAATAGACATTTCTCAAAAGAAGAGATTTGAATAGCAACAAATATATGAAAAAATGCTCAAGATCACCAGTCATAAAGGAAATGCAAGTCAAAACAGTTAGAATGGCTCGTGTCAAAAAGATAAAAAATAAATGCTGCTGGTAGAGAAGGGGGAACTAGTACATTGCTGGTGGAAATATAAATTAGTATAGTTATTACTGACTATACAGCTATTACTGACTATAGTCTGGAAGTTCCTCCAAAAACTTGAAATAGAACTACCACTTGATCTGGAAATCCCACTACTGGATATATATCCAAAGGAAATAAAATCAGCATACCAAGCTGGGCATGGTGGTGCATGCCTGTAATCCCAGTACTTGGGAGGTTGAGACAGGAGGATCACAGATCGAGGACAGCTTCAACAACTTAGTGAGGCTCTCAGAAACTTAGCAAGACCCTGTTTCCAAATTTAAAAAATAAAATAAGGCTGGGGATGTAGCTTGGAGGTAGAAACCCTCTGGGTTCCATCCCCAGTGCCAGAAAAAAGGGGGGTCCTGGGGGTGTAGCTCAGAGGTAGAATGTCCCTGGGTTCAATACCTAGTACTAAAAAAAAAATCAGCGTACCAAAGAGATACCTGCCCTTCTGTGTTTATTACAGTACTATTCACAATAGCCAAGATATGGAACCAACCTAGTGTCCATCAACAGATGAATGGATAAAGAAAATGTGAAATATCTACATAATGGAATATTACTCAGCCATAAAAGAATGAAATCCTATTATTTGCAGTAGTGTGGATGGAAGTAGAGGACATTATGTTAAGTGAAATAAGCCAGGAACTGAAAGACAAATACTGCATAGTCTCACTTGAGTGTGGATGCTCAAACAGTGGATTTCACAGACCTGGAGAGTAGAACAGGGATTACTAGAGGTTAGGAGAGAGAGAAGAGAGGGAGATTGGATAATGGTGCCAAAATATAGTTAGATATGAGGAATAACTTTTTTTTTTTTTGCAGTACCAGGGATGGAACCCAGGGGCATTCTACCTCCGAGCTACACCCCCGGCCCTATTTTTTATCCTTTATTTTGAAACTGGGTCTCATGAAGTTGCGGAGGGCCTCACTAAGTAGCTGAGGCTGGCCGCGAACCCGGATCCTCCGGTCTCCACCTCCCAAGTACTGGGATTACAAGCGTGCGCCACCATGCCCGGCCGAGGAATAACTTCTGTTGTTCTGTAGGGTGACTAGTTTACATCAATTTATTATGCATGTCAAAATAACTAGAAGAGAATATTTCAAAGGTCCCCATCACATGGAGGTGATATGTGTTAGAGGAGAAGGAAATACTAATTCCCCTAATTTGATCATCGTGCATTGCATGCACATATCAAATTATCATTCTAAACCCCCAAAATGTGCAAATATTACATGTTAATTTAAAAACTAAGTAAATTACTACTGGTATCATACTGAAGAAAAGAAGGGGAGGGAGGGAGAGGTAGAGAAGGAAAGAAAAGGGGATTGGAAAAGGGAAGGTGAGTGCCAGCAGGGTGCTGTGGACACACAAACAGTCTGAGTTTACATATTTCCATAACGGGTAGTAATCAGTGGGATGGCGTCCTAAATCAGCCCCATCCTACATCACACATAGGCCTCTCCACAGAGGCCACAGGGGACCCGCCTGACTGCGGCTGCGCCTGGGCTCTGGGCAGTGCCCACTCACCTGCAGATGATGGGAGGTGATGGCCGGCCTCTTCCCGGGACACCACACGTCCTCCTTCAGCTGCCGCATGGCCTGGAAGCACTGTCTGCGGCAGCCCCCGTCCTCATCCAGCTGCTCCAGCAGCAGCTGCTCGGCCTGGGAGAAGCTCAGCTGCCAGTGGTAGTTGGAACGGGCCACCAAGTTGAACCCGAATGACTGGAGGGAAAAATACTGGGAAAGTGAGGAGGCTTGCAGAAGTAGGAAGCAGCCCGCTACCTGGGGACCTGCTCCGGGTAGTGCATCCTCCATGGGGACCAGAGGGCAGCATCGGTGGAAAACACACAGCACAGTGAGTGTGGACAGGTGGCAGGAGAAGGCTCGGTCTGCTTTCTCTCCTGTAGCTATTCTCCAACTCCAGCATGCAGAGCCCCCCCCCCCCCGAGAGCTTGACACAGAGATTGCTGGTCCAGGGTGGGACCAGGTGCTGCTGCTGCTGGGTGGGGACCTGCACCGCGAGAGCTGCAGATCTAGTGGACCTCAACTTCCCTTCTAAAACTGGAGAGCTGTCAAGTAAGGCTGCTACTGGATAAGCTCTCAGTGTCTGCTCTGGCGGGCCGGGGCCAGGGTCGTGATGACTGATACCTTGATGCACTCCACTCTCTCTGGGGAGGGCCAGCGCTTCCGACATCGAGGCCACTGGGCTTTCTCGGACCAGGCGCTGGGGATCTCCACGGTGGGGGCCAGCTCGATTTCCACCTGACATGCGGATGTTTCCACGGCAACCCACACTGCAGAGCGGATTGCCAGCATGCTGACCTGACCTGATGGGCAATGACCAAACAGACAAGGAGAAGAGAAAGCCTCGCTCAGCACAAGCATTCAGAGAAGGAATCTGTGAGTAGTGGTTCTGAGCAGATTATTGTACGTAGGTGGTGGGGCACATCAAGAGGGGGGACATTTACATCAAAACCAGACAGCTAGCCATGGTTAGAGCAGTACTAGAGAATCTCCTTGCTGGTAAGTTTTTCTTTTCTTTTCTCTTCTTTTCTATTCTTCCCATTCCTCCACAGCATTTGTGATATTTAATTTAATGTTTGTGTGTGTGCACACATGTGTGTTGTATTGGAGAATGAACCCAAGTCCTTGCACAGGATAAGCACTTGCTCTACCACTGAGCTACACCCCCAGCCCAGCAGCTTTTCATGTAAACTAATAGATTCCTTCAGAAGGGTCAACTGAAAGAAAGTCATAGGATAAAATGAAAAAGGATAGTCTTTTCTACTGTCAAATGAAATCTAGCTCTTCTTCTATATCCTTCCTCATTCCACCCAAGCACCTAGATATTGGTTTTCAGGGTAATTAAAGGCAAGGCGGGACAGAACCATTTTTGTCATTCTTCACCCAGATTTTCTGTCATTGTTCAAGGACAGCTTGGTCCCCTGGCTTATTCATATGCCTTGGGTGGCATTCTGCTAACCGGTGTTTATTTGAGTCAAAGTCTTTTAGGTGGTATTTGTTTCCACCATCCATCCCCCAGATGTATGTATCATCATGAGCCTCTGTAATCATAAAATCCCTCAATGCATGTCACAGCCACTGTTTTACGGGGTCAGGTGAATGCAAAGAAGCCTCCACGGCCTTGTTTTGCAATCAGGCAAAATAGGGAGGGAGAGAGGAAGGGATAGAGGGAGGGAGGGAGGGAGGGAGGGAGGGAGGGAGGGTTTATATGAATATAAATGTGCCTGAAACAGTTTTTCAGCTCACACACTAGACTATCCTCATATCTACTTTGCTTTCCGTTCTTTCAAGACATACAGTAATTTCTTTTTTGTTTGCCTTTGTTACAGACAGGGATGAATGTCTTGAATCAGGATCTATTATTTTGTTTTTCCTTGCTCAGAAAAGAAAATAGAAGCTCATTAATTGTGTTAGACGGCTCAAAAGGAAAACATGCCCGTCCTG
The DNA here is from genome assembly GCA_004027185.1 of Glis glis. Classification (NCBI taxonomy): domain Eukaryota; kingdom Metazoa; phylum Chordata; class Mammalia; order Rodentia; family Gliridae; genus Glis; species Glis glis. The sequence continues at coordinate 5,766 of PVJS01013605.1, read as the reverse complement.
GGCTGGGCGTGATGCAGGGCTTACTGTCTGCAATTCATCAGAGCTGCCCAGACAGGAACCTGGTGATGTCTGGCCCTGCGACATCATTTACCAGAAGCACCTCGTCAACCTGGCCCAGCCCGAATCTCTTATTTGCACTTTCACTAGTAACAATGCCACAAAGTATAGACGGCCACCAAACGTGCCGCCATACCCGGCCCACACCCTGCTTCTGTAATTGATGCTGCTTACTAAGCCTGTGACCTTCCACTGGATTCTCAATCTAAGCCTCAGTCTCCTCATCTGCAAAACAGGTACAAGAAAGAGTTCTTACTTTCTAGGGTTGTTATGGGGATTGAATAACCCATGAGTGCATCTTCTCTAATAGTAAGAATTCATTAAAGATGAGCGATAGCCGCTATGGAAACTTTCTGAGCCGTTCTGATTAGACAAGCAAACATATATACGAAGGCATCCTTTGCTTTCTAAACAAATAGAATTGCATATCTTGCAGCAGTTTTTTCTTCCCTCCTTCTTTCCCTCCCTTCCTTCCTTTCCTTCTTTCATTTATTTATTTTTGATGTTGCTGGGGATGGAACCCGGGGCCTTGTGCGTGCCATGCAAGCACTCTACCACTGAGCTACATTTTTTTTATTTTATTTTGAGATAGACTTTCACTAACTTGCCCAGGCTGGCCTTGAACTTGCAATCCTCCTGCCTCAGCCTCCCAAGTAGCTGAGATTACAGGCGTGCACCACCGGGCCCGGCAGCAGTTTGGTTTTTGATGTCGTCATCTAGCATGCGCATTTTCTGTAACTCTGCGTGTGCGTCCATGCCTCACTCCTTTAAAAGGCTGAATGGCAGTCCACTAGGCGAGGCAGCAGAATTTACTTAGCCAGTGTTCCTTTGTTAACCATTTAGATTATTTCTAGTTAATTACTATTATGAAACCTGTGGCAGGGAATATCCTTGTGCATTTCTTTGTGTACTTGAAGAAGTACATTTCCAGAATTAGAATTGCTGAATCACCAAGTAAGTGCACTGTAAAAATTAAAAATGGACAAATTGCCCTTTAAAAAGGAGGCATCAGTAAACGTCCTGGTATAATATATGAAAATGCCCATCTCACCATGCCCACCTACACCGAGCTGGGTCACACTTTGCATCTCTGCCAATCTCTTAGGGATTTGAAGGTGACTTTCTTGAAATACACATTAGATGGAACATTTTTCTTATTTTTACCATCCATTTATATTCTAGTTATATTCTTTTTCTTGATTCCTACTTGTTTGTTGGGTCATTATTTCTATTGGTCAGCTCTATTTTCTTACTAGTTTGTAAGTATTCTTTTATAATTAAGGAAATCAGCAAATTTCTTCCAGTTTGAAATTCACCTTTTTACTTTGTGTGAACCAAAAGCCTGTGTGTGTATGCATGCACACGTGTGTATGTGTGTGTGCATGTGTGTGTGTGTGTGTGTGTGTGTGTTAGAGTATACATACGTCACACTATACAGTAGCTTAAAATTTTGGAGTTGCCAAACTTAATTAGTTCTTACGACTTCAGGATTTTGTGTTTTGGTACAATTTGGTGGTTTTCAAATGTGGTATCTCAACATACTGGGTGGTAGTCAGATGGAGGGGGTTGCAGTAGAAATGTCCTAGCAAAGATCCAGGCTTTGTGGATAATTTTAAACAAGCACATGTAGGTCCTCAAAGGGTGCACACCCCACAGCTTGTCACTCATGTCTGTGCCAGGACAGTAATCTGCTTAAATCCATGGGAGTGTTGTGTAAGTATGAGTTCTAATCTTCTATGTGTCACAACAGAAAAAAGAGCTGTGCGGGAACCTGCTGACTGTCATCTCAAGTAATATCCAAGCAGAGGTTCCTAAGGCAAAAGGGAACCCCCCAGCAATTTCCCCTGCTCCTTTTCCTGATCAGCTCACCTGAGAGGTGACAGGTTCTAATGGCGTTTTCCACCAACTTCCGGAACACTTGGAGGACCTTGGCAGGCACGATGTCCCCCTCGATATTCACGTCTGCCTCACGCCACTGCCACAGGCTCTTCATGAACTGCTCTGCCTCCAGCCACTGCTGCAGGCTCTCGGGTTCCCGCAAGGGGCAGGGGACCTTGGTGCCCTTCAGGGTGTAGTACCGCCAGCGCTGCCCCCTGGCCTCCCTGTATCCAGCCAGGCCCTTCACTGGGACTGTGACGAGGAATAGGCTGGGGGCCAAAACCTGGGTCAGCAAAGGAGAGAAAACAAGAGTGAGTTCATAGCCTGGGGAGGCCGCTGAAGTCTTCCTGGGGGAGCAATCTGACAAGCCAGGCGGCTTAGGTAACCGCTCAACCCTCAACCACGCAAGAGGGAGACAGAAAACCAGGCCTGGGCACTGCAAGAGGATGACATCTTTGTTTTGCCACTAACCCGCTGTGACGCTGCAGCAGGTCAATTAACTCACGGAGGTTTTGGTTCCATGAATCCAGAAGCAAAAAGATCAAAGAAAACCTAGGATTCTGGAGGGAACCTAAAGTTTGGAGGGAGAAAGGTAGTATCCATTGATTCTACACGTGTGAAGAACAGTAATTCTCATGCATTCGAGATTCTCAGTCACTCAGGGAGGTGGGCTCTGTTGCTATTTCCCAGATGAGGGACCCAAGGCTCAGAGGGGCTGAGAGATCTCCCCAGGGACACACAGCCAGTAAGCAGAAGAGCCAGGATTTGAGTTTAGGTCCTTTTTTTCCCCCTGTACTGGGGATTGAACCCAGGGCCTCATGCATGCTGGGCAAGTGATCTACCACTGAGTTATATCCCAAGCCCATTTTTTATTTTGAGACAAGGTTGTGCTAAGTTGTTGACCTTGAACTTGTGATCAATCCTCCTGCCCTAGCCTCCTGTGTAGCTGGGATTACAGATGTGCACCACCAGGCCCAGCAGAGGTTAAGGCTTTTGATAGCTCATTCAATGATCATTTTCCTACCCTGGGCTAGTTCTCAATAAAGAATGAATGATCTGGAATAGGTGAAAGTTCTGACATGAGTAAAGGGTGGGAAGGAATAGGAAAGGAGGTGACAGAATTTTCTTCTTGCCTGTACTGATGACCTGTGGCCAGTATTAATGACTAACCCTTACAAAATCAAAGGTGAAATGGAAGCTTGTTTGTTTAGACAATGTGAGCTATTGAGATGATTCTCAGTTCAATGGGAAAAAAGCAAGCAAGCAGAACCCACCTACTTCTTTTCCCCTAGTTAAGCAGTGGTCAGGGAGAAAACAGGCCAATAGCCCAAAGGCTGGAACAAGTTGGTCGAAAGTTCAGGACTGACAAAGGCAACTTGAACTTCGGCTGGGCGGCACCACAGCTCTCTCCACAGGGCACCGCCCCTGTAGGCCAGCTACTTCCTCTTCATGGAAACTCCTGACAATGGAAATTGGCTAACTCTTGGCCAGGGCCCTGTCACTGACCAATTCAGGAGTGACCATCAAAAACAGCTCCAACCGCTTCTGCCTCACTCTCTGAGAACAATAGTGTAATGTTTTAGATGGGTCCACATGACTTCTGGTGTCCACAGGAAGGAGGCAAAAATCTAAACTATGGAATTCAAAATCTGCACATTGTTTGAACCCACTTGCATGTGAATTCAAGAGTACAACTATTATGTCGCCGGTCACATAAATGGTGCTTGATGCCGGGCGTGGTGGCGCACTGTAATCCCAGTACTTGGGAGGCAGAGACCAGAGGATCCGGGTTCGCGGCCAGCCTCAGCTACTTAGTGAGGCCCTCCACAACTTTGTGAGACCTGGTTTCAAAATAAAGGATAAAAAATAGGGCCGGGGGTGTAGCTCGGAGGTAGAATGCCCCTGGGTTCAATCCCCAGTACCGCAAAAAAATTAAAAAAATAAAAAAATAAATGGTGCTTAATCAATACTTGTCCAATTAAGTCCGAGATAAAATTAAGGCAATGTTATATGCTACACTGTAACTATTTTCCAAGTTTACTATGCAGGACATGATTCACAGAAACACAAGATATATTTCAAGCCATGAATTCTACATGGGATCAGAGAAGGAAAATTCCTCAGTATACTTCTAGGAAAAGGGATTTAGTACCTCTATTCCTAGTCATGGGTCTGTATTTGTCCAATTTAGGTTGGCCTGGGAGGACAGAGGTGGGCAAGTGATGTTCTGAACATTCCAAGATCCGAGCTAGTTTTACAACTTTCATCCTGGAACGAATTTCCTAAGATCTGACTCTGTCTCAAAATCCATGAGTCCCAGAATCTTGTGGGTGGTTCTTGTATCCATCACCTTGGGATGGACTGGGCCAGCAATAGTCTTTTGTTCAGGTACTAATTGTTTTGCTCATTCACTCATTCATTCTATGTAGACTGAGTGTCTACCTTGTGCCACACACTAGGCTGGGCACTAGGAATGAAGCAATCAATGAACATGGTCTTTAAAATCAATGAATTTATAGTCAGGTATGAGAAATAGGCCATAAATTCATGCAAATTTAATACAAGATGAAAGAGGTTTTTACATGGCATAAGAAAAATCAAGATTCAGGATGATGTGGAACCTCGCCTCTCTCATCTCTCAAATGGAGAAAACCATACTGTCTTTTCCTCAAGGTCATTAACAGGTTTAAGCGAGATAACTGCTATCAGACAGCTCTGCCCACCCTACAGCACTGCACACAAGCTGCTTGTCATGCGTTGGCCCTGGTGGTTCACACTTCCTGGGATTCCCCAGCAGGAAGCAGCTTGGGGCCACTCCTGCAGTTTCTAAGGGTCACCTTTCCTACCTTCTCCCTTCCTCCACCTGCACCCCAGAGACTATCGTCTTTATTTTCCCATCAGTGACCTCCATGCCCTCTACCCAGTCCCCAATCTATTAAGTGGGTGCTCAATAAATGTAGGTGTGCTTACCCGAGCTTAGTCATTACAGAGGAGCATGGTGTGCTCCTCTTTCATATGACTCCTGGCCTTAGCGCCAAATATGAACCGATGAAGTCCTTTGACTTCTCTAAGCCTAGGAATGCCGGGGCTCAGATAAGATACGATCTATGAAATGAGATTGTAAGTGGCAAATACTAAGCACCTGCAGAAACATGAAGTATTTAAGGGGTGAGCACCTGTCACGTCCTGAGTCCCACCCATCGATGCGCGCTGGCTGTGGGTAGGCGATTAGGGACCAGTGAGCCTCGCTTACCTTAATATTCCCATTGTATATGTCAGAGTAGGGCACGGCTTGAAATCGAATGTCTTGGTGGCTGATTTCTGTGGTCAGACGCTGGACCACTCTCTGCACCTCCTCCACCGTCTGGGAAATCTGCTGGCGCCTCAGTTCCACCTGGGTGTGAAGGGATCAGTGAGGAGGTTACTTCCGGTGTGGGCCCCAGGACATTGGCTCAAGAAGGTGATGAGACAAGGGCTCAGCAGTGTGCGCCCCGAGGAGTTCACGGCAAAGAGTCCCACCAGAATCCCACCTTCCCAAGACTCCAGGACAGATGCGCTTAGGTCTGACTCCGACTGAGATGGTACTTGTCGAGACGGGCGTGGTGGCGCACGCTTGTAATCCCAGTACATTGGGAGGCAGAGACCGGAGGATCCAGGTTCGCGGCCAGCTTCAGCTCTCTCTCTCTCTCTCTCTCTCTCTCTCTCTCTCTCTTTCTCTACCTAGTGAGGCCCTCTGCAACTTCGTGAGACCCGTTTTCAAAATAAAGTATAAAAAATAGGGCCGGGGGTGTAGCGCAGAGGTAGAATGCCCCTGCGTTCAATCCCCAGTAC